>JAJSRW010001234.1:0-42318 GCA_022414725.1 Microglena sp. YARC
CACATAACACATGCACACACATGCAGGTCACTAACATGCGCACACACCACATTGCACCACACATCCTGCACGCATGCACCAACACACATGCGCACACACGATGCAATGCACACACACGCATTCTCACACATTCTGCACACATGCCACACACACATGCGCACCACATGCAACACAAACACATGCCTCTCACACATCCTTGTCATACATGCACATACACACATGCGCACACACATGCAAGCACACACATCCTGGCATACCTGCAACTACACACACATGCAAGCACACATGCAAGCACACACATGCACACACCATCCTGCATACATCACACACACACATGCTAAAGCTACACATGCAGCACACAACATGCACACACATCCGCATACATTGCACACACACACATGCGCACACTTCATTGCAAGCACACAGCATGGCCATCTACTACACATTGCTCTATAAGCACACACATGCATGCACCACACATCCTGCATTACATGCACACACACACATCTACACACATGGCATAGGCACACACAGCAACATCAATTTGCCTGGATATGCATGCACGATCACACACATGCGCACCACACATGCTCAAGCCACACACATGCAACATCCACACACATCCTGCATACATGGCACACACAGCACATGCACACACATACACAAGCGCACACACACATGCACACATATCTTTGCATACATAACACACACATGCCAAGCTACATCATGCAAGCACAATCACATAGCACACACATCCTGCATACATGCACACACACACACATGCACACACATCCTGCATACCTGCACACACACACACACATGCAAGCACACATGCAAGCACACACATGCACACACATCCTGCATACATGCACACACACACATGCAAGCACACATGCAAGCACAGACATGCACACACATCCTGCATACATGCACACACACACATGCGCACACACATGCAAGCACACACATGCGCACACACACATGCACACACATCCTGCATACCTGCACACACACACACATGCACACACACACACATGCAAGCACACACATGCACACACCATCCTGCATTACATGCACACACACACACATGCACACACATCTTGCATACCTGCACACACACACACATGCAAGCACACATGCAAGCACACACATGCACACACATCCTTGCATACATGCACACACACACATGCAAGCACACATGCAAGCACACACATGCACACACACCATCCTGCATAACATGCACACACCACACATGCGCACACACATGCAAGCACACACATGCACACACACACATGCACACACATGCAGGCACACACATGCCTGCATACATGCACACACACACATGCACACAACATGCAAGCACACACACATGCACACACATCCTGCATACATGCACACACACACATGCAAGCACACATGCAAGCACACACATGCACACACACACATCCTGCATACATGCACACGACACACATGCACACACACACACATGCGCACACACACATGCACACACATCCTGCATACATGAACACACACACATGCAAGCACACATGCAAGCACACACATGCACACACATCCTGCATTATCTATGTGCACACTCTCACTACACATCATTCTACACATCATCTCTTGCACACACACAACACACAATGCAATGATCACATCATGCTACACATCGCACACACACACACACACCATGCAGCAAGCACACACATGCCACACACATCCTGATACATTGCACACATCTGTACATGCACACACATCCACACACATGCTCGCACACACACATGCACACACATCCGCATACTCTGCACACACCACACACATGCACACACACTTACACATGCACACACATGCACCATCTGCACATGCACACACACACACATGCACACATCATCCTGCAACATGCACACACACACACATGCACACACATCAAGCATCAGCTAGGGGAAGCAATAACATTAGCATAATTGCACACACACACATGCGCACACACATGCAAGTTCACTACACATGCACACACATCAACACATGGCACACACATGCATATCCTGGCATACCTGCATGTGCACACACACACATGCACCACACATGCAAGGCATCTCATCAAAACATGCACACACATCCTGCATACATGCACACAACCACATCATTTCCACACACATGCAACACTACACATCCTTGCATACAGCACGCACACATGCACGACAACACATGCAAGCACACACACACACACATGCACACACATCCTTGCATACATGCACACAACACACATGCTCAAGCACACATGGCAAGCACAAACATGCACACACATCCTGCATACACACATGCACACACACACACATGCACACACATGTCAGCACACACACACACACACACATGCACACACATTCACACACATCCCTGCATAACATGCACACATACACATGCACACACATGGCAAGCTGCAACACACATTTTCCGGCATACATGCACACACTACACACATTGCACTACATGCACACACACACATCTGCATACATGCACACACACCGATCCACACACACACATTGCACACACACATCACACACATCTGCACTATGCATCAACAACAAGCATGAAGCGACACATGCATAGACCACAAATCATGCACACCACATCCTGCACATGCACAACACACACACATGCACACCCATCTGCATCCTGCACACACACACACATGCAGCACACATTGCATAGCACACATTCCTGCATACATGACACACACACACATAGCACACACATCCTGCAGCACACAACATGCACCAACACCTGCTACATGCAAACACACACACAACATGCGCACACATGCACACACATCCTGCATTGCACACACCACACATCACACACCTAGTGCAACACACATGCTCCTGCATACCTGCACACACACATGCACACACATGCAAGCAACACAAGCATGCACACACATCCTGCATACATGCACATACACACACACACATGCGCACACATGGCACACAACACACCATTCCTGCATACATGCACACACACACAGCACACACACACAATGCAGCACACCATGCACACACATATCCTGCACTACCTGCACACACACACACATGCAAGCACACATGCAAGCACATCACATGCACACACATTCTCTGCATCATACATGCACACACACACACATGCACACACATCCTGCCATACCTGCACACACACACACATGCAAGCACACATTGGCAAGCACACACATCCAACACCATCCTGCACACACACACACACACATCCTGCACAACAACATTCCTGCATTTTACCTGCACACACACACACACATGCAACACACAGCAAGCACACACATGACACACATCCTGCACATTGCCATGCACAACACACACATGGCACACACATCCTGCATACCCTGCACACACCACACAAATGCAGCACACATGCACACAACATGCACACACATCCTGGCATTACAAGCACACACTGCACACACACACATGCACACACATCCTGCATAATGCACACACACATGCAGCCACACATGCAAGCACACACAGGAAAGCACACACATCCTGCATACATGCACACACACACATGCACACCACATGCAAGCTACACACATGCACACACATCCTGCATACATGCACACACACACATAACACACATGCACACTACCACACACACACAGCAAGCACACACATGCACACACACACATCCTGCATACATGCAGCACACACATGTCACACACCACACATGCACCACACATGCAGGCACACACACATGCACACCACATCCTGCATACATGCCACACCACACATGCAAGGCACACATGCAAGCACACACAGCAACACACACATGCAAGCACTACACATGCAGGCACACACATCCTGCATACCTGCATACATGCACACACACACACACAACATTGCACCCTCTTGCATACATGCACCTTGCACATATGCACACACACATGCAAGCACACACATGCAAAGCATCACATGCATGCCACACATCCTGCATACATCATGCACACACACCACATGCACAAATGCAAGCACACACATGCACACCACATGCACATGCACACACCCACTCCATGCGCACACACATGCATACAGCATGCACACACACACATGCGCACACACATGCAGCAACCACACAACACCACATTCGCACACACACCTGCATCACCTGCCACACAACACTCACATGCAAGCACCACAAGCACACACATGCCACCTCATTCCTGCACAGCCACACCACACAATGCACACACACAAGCACATGCATACGCACACACATGCACACACATCACACACATGATAACACAAGCATGGCACATGCACCACACCTGCATACATGCACACACATTTTTCTATTTTTCTTTTTTTTTGTTTTTCGCTTTCATTTGCACACACATCTGCATACATGCACACACATGCAGCATGCACACACATGCACTATCTGCACTTTGCACACATTTCACACACACAAACACATGCGCACACACATGCACACACACACATCAACATGCTCATTCACACCACATGCAACACACAACACATGCACACACATCTGCATACACACATCCATAGCACACATGCAAGCACACATCAGCACACACATGCACACATGCACACACACACTGCACACATACACCATGGCACACACATCCTGCATACATATGCATACACACACACATGCAACATGCACATTGCACACACATGCAGCAAGCACACAACATTGCACACACATGGGCACCGTGCCATACATGCACACACACACACATGCACGCACACACATGCACACATGCACACAGCACAACAACATGCACACACATCACAACAACACACTGCACATTGCACACACATGCACACAACACACACCATGCACACACACACACACATGCAGCACACACATGCACACACACATGCAACAACATCCTGCATATCACACATGCCACACACATGCACATGCACACACATGCTACACACATGCACACACACACCATCCTGCATACATGCACACACACAGCATGCACACACACACATGCACACACACACACATGCACACACATCCTGCATACATGCAACACACACACATGCAAGCACACATGCAAGCACACACATGCACACACATCCTGCATACATGCACACAACACAACACATGCACACACATCCTGCACACATACATGCACACACACACACATGCCAAGCACACACAGGCACACCAACCATGCACACACATTCCTGCATACATGCACACAACACAAATGCACACACATCCTGCCATACATGCACACACACACCACATGCAAGCACACATGCAAGCACACACATGCACCACACATTCCTGCATACATGCACACACACACACATGCACAGCACATCATGCATACCTGCCACACACACACACATGCAAGCACACATGCAAGCACACACATGCACACACATCCTGCATACATGCACACACACACACATGCACACACATCCTGCATACCTGCACACACACACACATGCAAGCACACATGCAAGCACACACATGCACACACATCCTGCATACATGCACACACACACACATGCAAGCACACACATGCAAGCACACACATGCAAGCACACATCCTGCATACATGCACACACACACATGCACCACATGCACACACACACACACATGCAAGCACATGCACACACATGCATACCTGCACACACACAACACATCAAGCACCTGCATGCACAACATCCTGCACACACACCACACATGCAAGCACACATGCAAGCACACACATGCACACACATGCATACATGCACACACACACACATGCACACACATTCCTGCATACCTGCACACACACACATGCACACACACATGCACACACATGCAAGCACACACAGCACACAGCACACACATCCTGCATACATGCACACACACACATGCGCACACACATGCAAGCACACATGCACACATGCACACACATCCTGCATACATGCCACACACACACATGCGCACACACACAAGCCACACATGCGCACACACACACATGCACACACATCATGCACACACACACATCCACATGCAAGCACACACAACACACACATGCACACACACACACATGCACACACATCCTGCATACATGCACACACACACACATGCACACACATCTTGCATACCTGCACACACACACACACATGCAAGCACACATGCAAGCACACACATGCACACACATCCTGCATACATGCACACACACACATGCAAGCACACATGCAAGCACACACATGCACACACATCCTGCATACATGCACACACACACACACACATGCGCACACACATGCGCACACACACATGCACACACACACACACATGCACACCACATCCTGCATACCTGCACAACACACATGCACACACACACACATGCAAGCACACACACACACGTGCACACACATCCTGCATACATGCACACACACACACATGCGCACACACATGCATGCACACACACATCCTGCATACATGCACACACACACATGCACACACACACACATGCACATGCATGCAAGCACACACATGCACACACATCCTGCATACATGCACACACACACATGCCACACACATGCAAGCACACACATGCACACACATCCTGCATACATGCACACACACACAAGCACACACATGCACACACATCCTGCAACATGCACACACACACACATGCACACACACACACATGCACACACACATCCTGCATACATGCACACACACACACACACATGCGCACACACACATGCACACACATCCTGCATACATGCACACACACACATGCAAGCACACATGCAAGCACACACATGCACACACATCCTGCATACATGCACACACACACACATGCACACACATCCTGCATACCTGCACACACACACACATGCAAGCACACACACGCACACACACATGCCTGCAACATGCACACACACACATGCACACACATCCTGCATACCTGCACACACACACACATGCAAGCACACATGCAAGCACACACATGCACACACATCCTGCATACATGCACACACACACACATGCACACACATCCTGCATACCTGCACACACACACACATGCAAGCACACATGCAAGCACACACATGCAAGCACACACATCCTGCATACCTGCACACACACACACATGCAAGCACCCAACACATGCAAGCACACACATGCACACACATCCTGCATACATGCACACACACACACATGCACACACATCCTGCAATACCGCCCACACACACACACATGCAAGCACACATGCACACACACACACATGCGCACCACACATCCTGCATACATGCCATGCACACACATCAAGCACACACATGCACACACATCCTTCCACATGCACACACACACACATGCACACACATCCTTGCAACCTGCACACACACACACAAGCACACACTGCACACACACACACACATCCTGCAAGCACAACACATACATTGCACACACATGCACACACATGCAAGCACACACATGCACACACATCCTGCACACACACACACATGCACACACATGCGCACACACACACACACCACACATGCACCACACACACATGCACACACATGCATGCACACACACACCTGCACACAATGCACCACACATACATCACAGCACACACATGCATGCACCAACACACATGCACACACACACACATGCGCACACACACACACATGCACACACACACATCATCGATATCCTGCATACATGCACACACACACATCACACACATTGCGCACACATACATGTGCACACATACGCACTCATACACACATGTTAGCACACATTGCACATGCGTGCATGCTTGCTGCGGATACGTACACACATACACCTCATCAGGTTAGCATTATCACACAACATACACCTGGGCATGTCTATGATGTTACCAGTATGGTTGACAACCTACACTCATCATGCACACACCATACACACGCATACACACACAAACATATCCTGCAGGGTTTGGTGGAAGCAACTCTGGAGAACTTCCTCCATGCCGATATCTACCATGCAACTTGAGACACACATCCTGCATACATGCGCATGCGCGCATGCTTGCGTGCCGATACACACACAAACATACACACACATCATGCACAACTCTGGAGAAATTCGTCCATGCCGATACCTACCGCGCAACCTGCCACACACACACCCATGCACCAAAATAACATACACACACCCATACACACACATATACACACATACAAACACACCCATACACACACATACACAAACACACACATTCACACATATACGCACATACACAAACACACATCCTGCAGGTTTTGGTGGAAGCAACTCTGGAGAACTTCCTCCATGCCGATATCTACCGCGCGACCTGCCGCTTCATGAAGAGTGCCAAGGGCTCCTTTGGTCTCGCTGTCACATGCACCCTAGACACTGACAAGGTTGCGTTGGCTGCATGGGGCCAGCCGATGACTTTGGGATTCAACTTTGAGCACAAAACCATCCTGTACAGCTCTGAGTCTCAAGTAAGTGTATTTGGTTTGGTGGGTGCGGGTGTCGGTGTGGATTTGGGTGGGTGTACGGGTTGGTGTGTGTGTGTGTGTGGTGTGTGTGGGTGTGTGTGAGGGGAGGGGAACTTATTCTGACCCCCAACCACTGCTCATCCACCCACCCATACCCTCACAGAACGTGATGTTTCTGATCCTGAAGGAGGACAAAGACCCTTTGGAGGTTTTGATCAACTTCGCAGCAATCAACCAGAGCTACTGTGTGTGTGTGTGTGTGTGGGGGGGGGGGGGGGGGGGGATTCAACTTGACCCCAACCCAACCCAACCTAACCCTCATCCCCCCCCCCCCCCCCCACACACACACACACACCCATCCCCCCCCACACACACCCACCCACCCACACACAAACACAAACACCCATCCACCCACCCACATCACACCCACACACAAACACCCACCACCCACCCACACCCACACCCACACATAAACACCCATCCACCCACCCACACCCACGCAGAACGTGATGATTCCAATCCTGAAGGAGGACAAGGACCCCTTAGAAGTTTTGGTCAACTTCGCAGCAATTAACCAGAGCTACTGGTCTGAGATGGACCGACCTGCCCCTCTCAAAAACAACGGATGGCGATCTGGCTTGTGCACGATGAGGGTGGACATGGACGAGGGTGGTGGGGAGGTGATGCTCCTGCAGCTCCACAAGATGAGTGAGACTGAGGAGAGCAAGGTCGTGGAGGGCTGGCCCATGATGGATGCCGGGGGAATTCCTGTTTCACTCGATCAGCTGCAAGGCTACCAGACAGATTGCGCAGGGAATCCCTCCTTCTGCACGGTGCGCATGTACCAATTGAAAGCGGCCTATGAGGTACCTTCGCTGGAGGACTTTGTGAAGCAAGAGCGCATCGTCGACCTGGTCGGAAACAAATATATCAAGTTCCAGAGCAAGGATGCGATGGCGGCCTTGGTCTCGCCGGGCAAGAGTGACCTCGTTGCAGCTGACTTGTCAGGTAATTGCTTACTATCCCCTAAGGCAGCAGGCATGCACTTTTTGCAGCTGACTTGTCAGGTAATGGCTTACTATCCCCTAAGGCAGCAGGCATGCACTTTTTGTTTATGGCCGGGCAAGATTGACCTCGTTGCAGCTGACTTTTTAGGTTAGTGCAGTCAGGCAGTAGGGGGAAGTCAGCCTGGGGTTAGCCAGCCAGGGTGTGGTGTTTTAGGTAAATCTAAACCCATTACCCTTAACCTCCTAACCCCCTACCCCCCCACCCCTGGGCTGGCTAACCCCGGGCTTACTTCCCCCAAGAGCAGCAGGCAGGCAGTTTTTGTTACGGCCGGGTAAGAGTGACCTCGTGGTGGCTGACTTGTCAGGTCAGTGCAGCAGGCAGGCAGTTATTGTTTCCGGCCGGGCAAGAGTGAACTCGTGGCTGCTGACATGCTAAGTCAGTGCAGCAGGCAGTTTTTGTTTTGGGTGACGCGTCGCAAATTGAGCCCCACCAAAACTGACCTCACACACACACACCTTCACCCCACCACCACCCCACCACAACTCACGCACACCCCACCACCACTCACGCACCCACCAACCCACCAACGTACACACCCGCATACCCACACACACCCCACCCCCACCAACCCACACATCCACACCCTGCAGACGCCCCACACGTGCTGAATGTGCTGCGTGAGTCATGGTATACCACCTCCACCACACCACACACCTTCACCCTCACCCCACCACCAACCACACCACCAACAACCCACCAACTTACACACCCACATACCCAACAACCCCCACCCCACCACCCCCCCCGCACACACCCCACCACCACACACCCCACCAACCCACACCCCTGCAGACACCCCACGCGTGCTGAATGTGCTGCGTGAGTCATTGAATACCACCACCATCACCACCCACACACACCCCACCACCACACACCCACCAACACACACCCTGCAGACACCCCACGAATGCTGAATGTGCTGTGTGAGTCATGGTATACCACCACCACGACACCACACACCTTCACCTTCACCCCACCACCAACCACACCCCCAACAACCCACTAACTTACACACCCACATACCCCCACACACCCAACAACCCACCAATTTACACACCCACATACCCAACAACCCCACCCCCACCACCCCCCCCCACACACACCCTGCAGACACTCCACGTGTGCTGAATGTTCTGCGTGAGTCCTGGAATACCATCACTTCTCCAAACCGTCAGACAGCAGGCTCCTTCTTTGCAAACCTGGACGCTATCTACCAGGTACAGCTCATCCATTATTTTTTTATTATGTTATTTTTATTTTTTATTTTTTTATTGTCTCATTTTTATTTTATTTTTTATTATTGTGTTATTTGTTTATTATTATTTTGTATGATCTCATATTTGTTTTTTATTATTGTGTTATTTGTTTATTATTTGTAAATAATTAGTGTAGTATTTGTATATCATTTGTTATCTGATTTGTGTACCGATATTATCTGTCATATTATTTGTATATTTTTTAACAGGTGCAGCTCTCATCCATGTGTTGTATGATTCTATATTATCTGTCATATTATTTGTATATTATCTAACAGGTACAGCTCTCATCCATGTGTTGTATGGTGTATGTACGATTTGGTGTATTATCTGATTTTTTTTTTATTATTATATATCAGGTACAGCTTATCCATGTGTTTTATAATGTTTATATTATGTGTTATATCATTCCGTATGGTTGGTATATTAGCCACCAGGTACAGCTCATCCATTTGTTATATGGTGTGTGTACGATTTGGTGTATTATCTGTTTTTTTTTTTTATATATCAGGTACAGCTTATCCATGTGTTTTATGATTTGTATATTATGTGTTATATCATTCCGTATCATTGGTATATTAGCCACCAGGTACAGCTCATACATTTGTTATATCTTTTGGTTTCGGCACACATGACATTTGCACCATTTGTTTGCACCCCCCAGGCCACAGCTCCTGCCACCTATTGCCCCAATCCCTTGATACCATTTACTTCCATTTACTTCCATCCACCCATCCACCCATCCACCATTTGTTTCCATCTCCCAGTCCACAGCTGCTGCCACCTACTGCCCAATCCCCTAATATCATTTGTTCCCATCCACCCATCCACCCATCCATCATTTGTTCTCATCCACCCATCCACCATTTTCCATTTCCCAGGACACAGCTGCTGCCACCTATTGCTCATATCGCCTAATATCATTTGTTCCCATCCACCCATCCACCATTTGTTTCCATCTCCCAGTCCACAGCTGCTGCCACCTACCGCCCAATCCCCTAATATCATTTGTTCCCATCCACCCATCCACCATTTGTTTCCATCTCCCAGTCCAGAGCTGCTGCCACCTACCGCCCAATCCCCTAATATCATTTGTTCCCATCCACCCATCCACCATTTGTTTCCATCTCCCAGTCCACAGCTGCTGCCACCTACCGCCCAATCCCCTAATATCATTTGTTCCCATCCACCCATCCACCCATCCATCATTTGTTCTCATCCATCCCCCATTTGTTTCCATCTCCCAGGACACGGCTGCTGCCACCTATTGCTCATATCGCCCATCCACCGTTTGTTCCCATCCACCCATCCACCATTTGTATTGATCCACGCCACAGCTGCTGTCACCTATCGGCCCAATCCCTTAATACCATTTGCTACCATCCACCCATCCACCGCCTACTTCCGTCCATCCATACACCATTTGTTTCCATCCACATATCCACCTAAACACCATTTGTTGATTTCAAACAAATGAAGCTCTAAAAAAAGAAGCGCCTGAATAACAGGTTATATTTTGTATCTCTAATTGCCGGGAACAGTTTCATTGATGGATCGTACATTGCCACAACAACTAACAATGTAGACCAATCCACTGTTTATTTCCATCCATCCACCATTTGTTCCCATCCACCAATCCACCGTTTATTTCCACCCTCCCACCATTTGTTCCCCTCCACCGACCCACGGTCGATTCCCATCCATCCAACCTTTTGTTCCCATCCACCAATCCACCGTTTATTTCCACCCTCCCACCATTTGATCCCCTCCCTCGGGCCACAGTTTGTTTCCACCCCCCCCACCATTTTTCCCTCCCCCAGGCCACAGCTGCAACCACATACCGCCCCGACCCCCTGGAAGTGCACCTGCTCCTAATTGGTGTGGAGATGGGTCTCTGGCTGGTGGAGCAAGCCGCCAATGACTTGAGACTGGTTTTCCCATTCCTCAAGGTCCAGGTCCTGTCAGCGAACAAGATCATCAGCGTGCTTGGAAATAGCCGAGGCAAGATTCCCGTCCCCGGTTCCGCGTTCTGTCGCCTGACTAGCCGCATTGGCCCCAACACAATGTGCTTGTCAGTATCTCAGAGCGGTCAGACTTTCCCGACCATCCACGCTACTCGCATCCTCAACGCACTCATGCCTGGCAGGGTGTATGTGATGACTGGGCAGGTGAGATAGCTGCTGCTGGTGGGTTGGTGGTGCTGGTGGTGCTGGTGGTGGTGGTTCATGCCTGGTAGGGTGTACGAGATGACAGGGCAGGTGAGCTAGATGCTGCTGATGCTGCTGGTTGTGGGTTGTTGGTGGTGGTGGTGGTTCATGCCTGGCAGGGTGTATGTGATGACTGGGCTGGTGAGCTAGCTGCTGCTGATGCTGCTGGTTGTGGGTTGGTGGTGGTGGTGGTGGTTATTCATACCTGGCCAGGTGTAAGGGATGGCAGGGCAGGTGAGCTAGCCGCTGCTGGTGCTGGTGGGTTGATGGTTCTGGTGGTGCTGGTAGTGGGTGAGTGCTGGTGGTGCTGGTTCATGACTGGCAGGGTGTACGGGATGACAGGGCAGGTGAGCATGCTGGTGCTGGTGCTGCTGGGTTGGTGCTGCTGGTGGTGCTGTTGGTGGTGGTTCATGCCTGGTATGGTGTACGAGATGACTGGGCAGGTGAGCTAGCTGCTGCTGGTGGTGGTTGTGGGTGGGTGGTGGTGGTGGTGGTGGTGGTTGTGGGAGGGTGTGGTGGTGGGAGGGTGGTCGTACCCTAAACCCTAAACCCATCTGACCCTAAACCCATCGAACCTAAACCTCAGGTTGACACCAAGATGGCCCTGGCCATTGGGCAGCGCTTCACTGCCGGCTCTCCCTTTACTTGCCGTATCTTTGACACTCATGCCGGTGAGTATAGTTTGGTATGGATTTTGGCGGACCCCCCCTTCTGGGGGCGGGAGCCCCAGTGTTACCCCTTTTGTCTGGTCGACCGACCGACCGTCTGACCATGATGAAGCCAGACGCGTCAGCCATCGGTCTCGTAACTAACTCGCTTCCCTTGCCACCTGTTGCTCCGTCGCGATCACTCCCCGCCATTTTTAGAGTCGCAGGCGACGCTGCATCGAACTTGTCCTGACAATTTGTATGGTATTGGTATGGTATGGTTTTCCTGACTTGTATTTGTATGATATTGGTATGGTATGGTATTCCTGACTTTCTATTTGTATGATATTGGCTTGGATATTGGCTTGGATATTGGTATGGTTTGTTTTTGCTGGCTTTTTATTTGTGTGGTTTTGTATGGTATGATTTTCCTGACTTAATATTAGTATGGTATTGGTATGGTATGGTATGGTATTACTAACTTTGTATTAGTATGGTATGGTATTCCTGACGTTTTATTTGAATGGTATTGGTGCGGCATTGGTATGTTATGGTTTTCCTGACTTTTTCATTGTTTGTTCATGGACCAAGATATTTTATTTGCAATATTTAGCCTGTCATCATTCTTCCCATACTTCAGGCTGTGTGGGAGGGTGTGGGTGGTTGGGTCGGGTTGAGGTGGGAAATTGGGTGGGGGTTGAGGTAATAGAGTGTTGGCATTTCTGACGTGTTACCTTATTTTCATGGCCCAAGATCTTTGAGATGCAATGTCATATCTCTCTTCTCTCCTCCCATACTTCAGGTTGGCGATCAGCTGAGCCTGCCACTGTGGTGTGCGTTGCAATGCACCAATGCCTTACTGGGCTCATCATATACTGAGCCACCACCATGACTGTTGGTATTCCTAACGTATTTACCTTGTGTTCATGGCCCAAGTTCTTTGAGATGCAATGTCGTATCCCTCTTCTCTCTTCCCATACTTCAGGTTGGCGATCAGCTGAGCCTCCCACTGTAGTGTGCATTGCAATGTCAGATCTCCCTTCTCTCTTCACATTTGGTATTGGCCCCAGTGCAAGGAAACGAGCTGGCCCCCTCAACCTCACACCTCATAATAAGGCATATTATTTCTTTCTTTCTTTCTTTCTCTTCCCATTCTTTAGGTTGGCGATCAGCTGAGCCTCCCACTGTGGTGTGCATTGCAATGCACCAATGCCTCACCGAGCTCATCACCTACTGCGCCACCACCATGGCTGACAAGTACTTCTGGACTACCAAAAAAGGGTGAGTTCTCTTACTCAAATGTAACTAACTTGTACCGCTTCACTATTAGTTGTACTGCATCACCACCATGGCCGACAAGTACTTCTGGACTACCAAGAAAGGGTGAGTTCTCTTACTCAAATGTAACTAACTTGTACCGCTTCACTATTAGTTGTACTGCATCACCACCATGGCCGACAAGTACTTCTGGACTACCAAGAAAGGGTGAGTTCTCTTACTCTGATGTAACTAACTTGTACCGCTTCACTATTAGTTGTACTGCACCACCACAGTGGCCGACTAGTACTTCTGGACTACCAAGAAAGGGTGAGTTCTCTTACTCTAATGTAATTACACTGTACCGCGTCACTATTAGTCATACATCGCCACCACAATGGCCGTACTCCTGGTCTTCAACCAAGAAAGTGCGAGTTCTCTTACTCAGATGTTATATATTTTACCGCATCACTATTAGTCATACTGATATTTATTGTACCGCATCACTATTATTCATACCGAACCACCTCAATGGCTGACAAATACGTCAGGTCTACAACCAATTCATTTTGAGTCCTTTTACTCTAATGTAACTACCTTGTACCGCATCACTATAAGTTGTACTGCACCACCACAATGGCTGACAAAAACGTCTGGTCTGCAACCAACACAATTAAATTATCATCCCAGCTGAGATGATGATTTAATTATATGGTAGAATTAACTTATCACTGTAGCACGTACTCAGGGCCCCCGTCGGTTAAACGATTGTTTGGGGTTCAGTTCATCAGTTTTTTTTCTTTTTAAGCCTGTCCTAAATGGTTGGGCAAGTCCGTTAAGCCTATTTGGCCTACCCCTGGACTGTAACATACAACCAATACATTGTGAGTTCTCATACTCTGATGTAATTAAAGTGTACCGCATCACTATTAGTCATACTGCACCACCACAATGGCTGACAAGTACTTCTGGACTACCAAGAAAGGGTGAGTTCTCTTACTCTAATGGAACTAACTTGTACCGCTTCACTATTAGTTGTACATCGCCACCATCATGGCTGTCAAGTACTTCTGGACTACCAAGAAAGGGTGAGCTCTCTTACTCTGATGCGACTACCTTGTACTGCATCACTATTAGTCGTACTGCGCCACCACAATGGCTGTACTCTTGGTCTACAACAAGAAAGTGCGAGTTCTCTTACTCTTATGTAACTACCTTGTACTGCATCACTATTAGTCGTACTGCACCACCACAACGGCTGTACTCTTGGTCTACAACAAGAAAGTGCGAGTTCTCTTACTCTGATGCAACGACCTTGTACCGCTTCACTATTAGTCATGCTGCACCACCACAACGGCTGTACTCTTGGTCTACAACAAGAAAGTGCGAGTTCTCTTACTCTGATGCAACGACCTTGTACCGCTTCACTATTAGTCATGCTGCACCACCACAACGGCTGTACTCTTGGTCTACAACAAGAAAGTGCGAGTTCTCTTACTCTGATGCAACAACCTTGTACCGCTTCACTATTAGTCATGCTGCACCACCACAACGGCTGTACTCTTGGTCTACAACAAGAAAGTGCGAGTTCTCTTACTCTGATGCAATTACCTTGTACCGCTTCACTATTAGTCATGCTGCACCACCACAACGGCTGTACTCTTGGTCTACAACAAGAAAGTGCGAGTTCTCTTACTCTGATGCAACGACCTTGTACCGCTTCACTATTAGTCATGCTGCACCACCACAACGGCTGTACTCTTGGTCTACAACAAGAAAGTGCGAGTTCTCTTACTCTGATGCAACTACCTTGTACCGCTTCACTATTAGTCATGCTGCACCACCACAACGGCTGTACTCTTGGTCAACAACAAGAAAGTGCGAGTTCTCTTACTCTGATGCAACTACCTTGTACCGCTTCACTATTAGTCATGCTGCATCACCACAACGGCTGTACTCTTGGTCTACAACAAGAAAGTGCGAGTTCTCTTACTCTGATGCAATTACCTTGTGAAAGGGCTATACCATTGTATGTAAGTATGTTACAGTGCAGGGGTAGGCCAAATAGGCTAAAGGGACTTGCCCAACCGCCTAGGAAGGGCTTAAATGAAAAAGCACTGATGAACTGAACCCCAAACAATCGTTTAACCGACGGTGGCCCTGAGTTCATGCTGCCATTACTGCTAAACTCATATTGCCTGTACCCAGCTGCTGTCCGTTAGAACAGTCCTTGCAATAATGCTTACTCTGTGCTTCAGCAAACCTATGATAGCGCAGGACTCAAGACTATACTCTTATAGCTACGCTAATAATTTCGTATGTACCACATCAATCTTAGCTACATTAATAACAATGTATATAATGCATCACTCTTAGCTATGTTGGTAACTACGTAAATACCGCAACACTCTTAGTCGGTTTGTCCGGTCCCCTGTCCTGTCTCCTAGTCTCCGGTGTCTGCAAGAGTTTTTTCAAGGGGGGGAGGGGGGGGGGGGGACGATGAGGGGGTAGGGGGAGGGAGTGGAGTGTGTGTGTAGGGGGGGGGGGGGAGGGGGGGGGGGGGTCGTCATTGTTGTTGTGCGGACATTGACTGTTCTGTCGGATTTAAATATGTTGTACTGGTCTATGTATGTATTTGAATATGTTGTACTGGTCTGGTATGTATGTATGTTGCAGTCCAGGGGTAGGCCAGATAGGCTAAAGGGACTTGCCCAATTGCAACAGGAAGGGCTAAAAAAAGCATTGATGAACTCAACCCCAGACAATTGTTTTACCAACAGAGGCCCTGAGTTCTACCTACCACCTACCACCCACCACCTTTGCACGAATGCTAACCTACGCATGTCTGATGCTCTTGCAGACCTGAGTGGCCCAGCCTGACAAATTGCGCAGGACCAAGTCATGGGTTTCAAGGGAGGCCGCTTATAAAAGATCCGACATCTCAAGCACCTGCTGGATGGCCAAAGGGCATTGGACCTCTGGGTATGGGACTCACTCCCGACCAGCTTCTGGACATGAGGATCGTGCGTGACTCGTAAGTGTGACTAATTGATGTGTACTGCTTGTGTATGTCTAGTGCTACTGTGCTGGTTGGGTGGGTGTATGCACAATGCACCGAACAAAGCACTCCCGACCAGTTTCTGGGCATGAGGATCGTGCATGACTTGTAAGTGTGACGCATTGATGTGTACTGCGTCTGTATGGCTAGTGTTATTGTGTGGGTAGGGTGAGGAGTATGCACAAGGCCAGAGCTTCCCGAACACGTACTACAGAGACTTCAAGGACATGGATAAGTTATGGGCTAAGCATGTGATGAAGGTCCCTATTGCATGGGCACTCAGCCTGGTTCACATCAGGCTCACTGTCTTCTTGTGATTTTTTCAGGTTCTTTGACACTGGCGCCCCCTCTCTGGTGGGCATAGGCCTCGACGGCCAGAGCTTCCCGAGCACATACTACAGAGACTTTAAGGACATGGGCTAAGCATGTGACAGAGATCCCTGTTGCTTGGGCACTCAGCCTGGTTCACATCACGCTCACTGTCTTCTTGTGCTGTTTTCAGGTTCATTGACACTGGCGCCCCCTCTCTGGTGGGCATCGGCCTTGACGGCCAGAGCTTCCCGAGCACATACTACAGAGACTTGAAGGACGTGGGCAAGTTATGGGCTAAGCATGTGACGGAGACCCCTATTGCATGGGGACTCAGCCTGGTTCACATCACGCTCACTGTCTTCTTCGGCTATCCGGTTCTTTACTCAATTGGATTGGGCATTTGCGCGGCAGCCCAATGTGGTGACAAGGCTTATGACACCGTCACCTACACCCTCCTCATCCTTGACGGGCCGGTAAGTGAGGTTGAGGGGGCTAGCCAGTTGACTTGCACTAGTTCATTTGATTTGGCCTACCCCTGGACTATTACATGCAACCTACATACATTCTACATAATGGGGCCAACCATTCTACATAATGGGGCCAACCACCAATACAAAGTTGTTTTTTCTGGTTGGCTACATTGTTACACTGGTCCATTGATTCATCCATCCTCCCACCCACCTATCCACCCATCCATCCATCCTATGTAAATACACACATTCACTTACTTCAAAGTCAATGGACTCATAATTGTACGCGTAGAAGTTCGATTGTATTGCATGTATGGAAAGATGAGCTCAAGGGCTTTCTCGTCAGATATCTAAATCATAAACTCCTGCCTATCCCTCTTCACACATCATTACGTTACATTACACTACATTACACTTCACTACATTACATTACATGACATGACATTGCATACACTGACCTGCCTATCCCTCTTCATCACTTGCACTGGCAGCTCTACCTCATCCTCCCATGGGTGTACGCAACTCTCCTACGACTGCTCCAAGGTCGCAACCTGATGCATCGCTTTGGAAAAAGGACGGTGGTCATTGCAGATGTGCCTTTCGTACACCAGGTGCGCTGGGTTTCCCGTCCAGAACACCACTCCACACCATACCACCACACCCCACCACCAACCCCCAAAACACCACTCCCCCCCACCCCACCCCGACCCAACCAAAATACCACACCACTCCACACCCCACCATCAAAGCCCCCAAATAATGAAATCAAATCACCTTTTTGGCCAGCTCCTCTCAGATGATCTTTGGGTTTGAGGGGGGGGGGAATTGTTTTGGGTGTCCATTTTTGCCACTTGAGTCCCAACCACCAAGCACGGTCCCAACCCACAATCACCAAACACCAAGTCTCAACCACCATGCACGGTCCCAACCCACGAATACCAAAACCCAAGTCTCAACCACCAAGCACAGCACAGCTCCCAAACCCACAAACAGCCTCAAGCCCAACCAAGCACAGGCCAAACGCAAACCCCACAACCGCCAAACACCAAGTCTCAACCACCTAGCACGGTCCCCACCCACAACCACCAAACACCAAGCCTCAACCACCATGCACGGGTCCACCCACAACCCACAAAAACACCAAGTCTCAACCACAAGCACGGTCCAACCCATGTCCACCAAACACCCAAGTCTCAACCACCAGCACGGTCCTTCCACAACACCACACAACAAGCAACCGCCAGCCTCAAACGCGCACCCCAAACTCTTAGCACACCGCCACCCACAACCACCAAACACCAAGCCTCAACCACCAAGCTGCAGGTCCCAACCCACACAACCACAACAGACACCAAACTACAGTCCTCAACCACCACGCACGGTCCCCACCCACAAACCACCAAACACCCAAGCCTCAACCACCAAGCACGATCCAAACCACAACTGCCAAACACCAAAGTCTCAACCACAAGCACGGTCCCCCACCCACAACCACCAAACACCAAGCCTCAACCACCGCCTCCCCAAGCACGTCCAAACCCTCCCACAACGCACAAGACACCAAGTCTCAACCACCAAGCACGGTCCCCACCCACAACCACCACCAAAGCCTCAACCACCCAAGCCCGGTCCACCCACCAACTGCCAAACACCAAGTCTCCAACCACCAGCCAGCACGTACCCAGCAAACCAAACCAACACCAAGCACGGTCCCCCACCCACACCACCAAACACCAAGCCTCCGTCACCACCACAAGCACAGGTCCCCACCCACAACCACCAAGACACCAAGCCTCAAACCCCCCACCAAGCCACAAGGTCTCACCACCAAGCACGGGTCCCCCCACCTACAACCACCCAACACCAAGCCTCAACCACTAATCAAGCCCGGTCCAAACCCACAACCGCCAAGGACACCAAGTCTTCAACCACCAAGCACGGTCCCCACCCACAACCACCCTCAAACAACAAGCCTCAACCACCTAAGGCACACCATCACGGTCCAAACCCACAACCACAAAACACCAAGTCTCACACCACCCAAGGCCCCAAAAACACAAGTCTCAACCACCAAGCACGGTCCCCACCCACAACCACCAAACACCAAGCCTCAACCACCAAGCGGTCCAAACCCACAACTGCCAAACACACCAAGTCTCAACCACCAAGCACGGTCCCCACCCACAACCACCAAACACCAAGCCTCAACCACCAAGCACGGTCCAAACCCACAACTGCCAAACACCAAGTCTCAACCACCAAGCACGGTCCCCACCCACAACCACCAACACCAAGCCTCAACCACCAAGCACGGTCCAAACCCACAAACTGCCAAACACCAAGTGTGCTCAACCACCAAGCACCGGTCCCCCACCCCACAACCACCACAAACCCAAGCCTCAACCACCAAGCACGGTCCAAACCCACAACTGCCAAACACCAAGTCTCAACCACCAAGCACGGTCCCCACCCACAACCACCAAACACCAAGCCAACACCAAAGCCTCACACGCCAAGCACGTCCAAACTAAACAACTTGCAAACACCAAACAGTCTCAACCACCAAGCACGGTCCCCACCCACAACCACAACACCAAGCCTCAACCACCAAGCACGGTCTGCACAACAACCAAACACAAGCCTCAACACCAAGCCGGTTCCAAACCCAACTGCCAAACACCAAGTCTCAACCACCAAGCACGGTCCCCACCACAACCACCAAACACTAAGTCCTCAACCACCAAGCACGGTTCCCCAACCCACAACGGCACCAAACCCAAGCCTCAACACCATGCGGTCCAACACCAACCTCCAACCACCTAACGCACGGTCCCCAACAACCACCAAACACCAAGCCTCGACCACCAAGCACGGTCCCACCTACACACAATCCAACCAACACCAAGCCTCAACCACCAAAGCAAGCACGGTCCCCACCCCACAAACACCAACACCAAGCTTCACTACCACTAGCACGGTCCCACCCACAACTCCACCCAAGACACGAAGTCTCAAACCACCAAGCACGGTCCCCACCCAACAACCCACCAAACACCAAGTCCTTCAACCACCAAGCACGGTCCCAAACCCACAACCGCCAAACACCAAGTCCTCAACCACCCAGCACGGTTCCCCACCACAACCACCAAACACCAAGCCTCAACCACCAAGCACCCCAACCACACACACAAACCGCCAACACCAAAGTCTCAACCACCAAGCACTTTTTCCACGTCCCAAACCCACAACCACCAAACACCAAGTCCTCAACCACCAAGCACGGTCCAAATCCACAACCGCAACACCAAGTCTCAACCACCAAGCCACGGTCCCAACCCACACAAACAAAGTCAACCAAGCCAAACACTAGCCTCAACCACCAAGCACGGTCCCAAACCCACAACCACAAACACCAAGTCTCAACCACCAAGCACGGTCCCCACCCACAACCCACAAACACCAAGCCTCAACCACCAAGCACGGTCCCAAACCCCACAACCAAACACCAAGTCTCAACCACCAAGCACGGTCCCCACCACAACCACCCAAACACAAGCTCAACCTACCAAGCCACCGTAAGCACGGTCCCACCCAACCACCATACACCAAGCCTCAACCATGCCCAACCCACAACCACGTCCAAACCACCCCCACACCTACAACACCCCACCGCCTCAACCACCAAGTGCACGAGTCCAAACCAAAAACTCCCCCCACCAAGCAACGATCCCCAACACCTCACCAAGGTTCCCTCCCAACCCCCCACGATGTTTCCCCACCCAAACCACCAAACCAAGCAACCACCAAGCCAACCCACACTGCCTCTCAACCACCAAGCACGGTCCAAACGCTCAACCACTGCCAACCCACACCAAAGTCACCACAACCACCAAACACCAAGCCTCAACGCAAGACGTGCACCACCAGCCACCCAAACCACCAAGCGCTCTCCAGGGGAGCACCCAAGGCACCCCAACCACAAACCGGTCCAAACACAACAAAGCTCAAACCACTCACGGTCCCACATCATGACCAAGCTCACCTACCACCACCACCCACCCCACCATCGGGGTCCAAACCACCCACAACCACCACCACACAGCGCCACAAACACCATCTCACCCACGGCCCCAAACCACCAAGGCCTCGTTCACACACAAAGTCACCCTCCCACAAGCACTCCTCCCCCCACGCCCCACAAGCACCCCCACCAGGGGGTCAACCCACAAGTCCAATGCACCGCACCAGCAACACGACCACCACAAGCCAAACCCACACATTCTCAAAGCACTGGTCCCACCGACAGCCACACAACAAACACCAAGCACGGTCCCCTACACCCAAACACCAAGGCAGCACCAAGGTCCAAACCACGAAACCGACATCCAGGTCTCAAACCAGCCACTCCCCACCAGCCACCAAACACGCCTAAGCCTGCACCACCAGCCGGTCCAAACCCACAAACAACAAGACAAGTCTCACTTGCCACCCAATGCCTCAACGACCGCATCGGTCCCAAACCACAACCCAAACACCATGTCTCAACCACAAGCACGGTTCCCACCCACAACCACCAACACCAAGCCTCAACCACAAGCCCGGTCCCCAGCCAAACACCAAGTCACCACCAAGCAACGGTCCCCACCCACCTTCAACCACCAAGCACGGTCCCCACCCGCCAAACACCAAGCTTGCACCACCTAAGTCCACCACCAACACGGTCCCACGCCACGGTCAACCACCTACGAACCACCAGCACGGCCGTCCCAACCAAACACCAAGCCTCAACCACCAAGTGTCCAAACCACAACCACAAGACACCAAGTCTCAAACCAAGCACGGTCCCACCCACCAACACCATCAAGCCACCAACATCAAGCACTCAACCAACACGGTCCCACACCCACAAAACACCAAGCCTAACCACCATGCAAAAAATGCCAAACACCAAGTCTCAACCACCAAGCACGGTCCCCACCCACAACCACCAAACACCAAGCCTCAACCACCAAGCACGGTCCAAACCCACAACGCACAAGACACCAAGTCTCAACCACCAAGCACGGTCCCCACCCACAACCACCAAACACCAAGCCTCAACCACCATGCACCGGTCCCCCACCCACAACCACCAAACACCAAGTCTCAACCACCAAGCACGGTCCCCACCCACAACCACCAAACACCAAGCCTCAACCACCAAGCACCGGTCCAAACCCACAACCACAAGACACCAAGTCTCAACCACCAAGCACGGTCCCCACCCACAACCACCAAACACCAAGCCTCAAACCACCAATGCACGTCCAAACCCACAACCACAAGACACCAAGTCTCAACCACCAAGCACGGTCCCCACCCACAACCACCAAACACCAAGCCTCAACCACCAAGCACGGTCCAAACCCACAACCGCCAAACACCAAGTCTCAACCACAAGCACGGTCCACACAACCACCAAACACCAAGCCTCAACCACCAAAGCACGGTCCCAACACCCACAAATCTCAAATACCAAGTCCCACCCACAACCACAAACACCAAGCCTTCAACCACCAAAGCACGGTCCAAACCACAACCGCAAAACACCAAGCTCAACCACAAGCACGGTCCAACCAAAACATGCCACCAACACAAGTCTCACCAGCACGGTCCCCACCCACAACCACCAAACACCGGCAAGCCTCAACCACCAAGCACGGTCCAAACCCACAACCACAAACACCAAGTCCACCAAGCACGCCACCAAGTCCCAACCCACACCCACCAAGACAACACCAAGCCTCAACCACCAAGCACGGTCCCAACCCACAACCACAAAACACCAAGTCTCAACCACCAAGCACGGTCCCCACCCACAACCACCAAACACCAAGTCTCAACCACCAAGCACGGTCCAAAGTCCAACACCAAGTCTCAACACAAGCACGGTCCCACCCCCACAACCACACAACACCTAGCAACGCACCAAGCACGGTCCAAACCCAACGCCAAAACACGCCAAGTCTCAACCACCAAGCACGGTCTCCACCCACAACCACCAAACACCAAGCCTCAACCACCAAGCACGGTCCGCAACCCACAACCACAAAACACCAAGTCTCAACCACCAAGCACGGTCCCCACCCACAACCACCAAACAAGCCTCAAGCACCCCCCATGCTGCCAAGACACCAAAGGCACGTCCCACCCACAACCACCAAACACCAACCACACCAGCACGGTCCAAACCCACAACCCGCAAACACCAAGTCTCAACCACCAAGCACGGTCCCCACCCACAACCACCAAACACCAAGCCTCAACCACCAAGCACGGTCCAAACCCACAACTGCCAAACACCAAGTCTCAACCACCAAGCACGGTCCCCCACCCACAACCACCAAACACCAAGCCTCAACCACCAAGCACTCCCCAAACCCACAACAAACACCAATCTTCAACACCAAGCACGGTCCCCACCCACAACCACCAAACACCAAGCCTCAACCACCAAGCACGGTCCCAAACCCACAACTGCCAAACACCAAGTCTCAACCACCAAGCACGGTCCCCACCCACAACCACCAAACACCAAGCTCAACCACCAAGCACGGTCCAAACCCACAACTGCCAAACACCAAGTCTCAACCACCAAGCACGGTCCCCACCCACAACCACCAAACACCAAGCCTCAACCACCAAGCACGCGTCCAAACCCCACAACCACAAAACACCAAGTCTCAACCACCAAGCACGGTCCCCACCCACAACCACCAAACACCAAGCCTCAACCACCAAGCACGGTCCCAACCCACAACCACAAGACAACCCAACACTGCAAGTCTCAACCACCAAGCACGGTCCCCACCCACAACCACCCAAACACCAAGCCTCAACCACGCAAGCAAACACCAAGTCTCAAGTCCCAAACCCACAACCGCAAAACACCAAGTCTCAACCACCAAGCACGGTCCCCACCCACAACCACCAAACACCAAGCCTCAACCACCAAGACAGTCACGTCCAAACCCACAACTGCCAAACACCAAGTCTCAACCACCAAGCACGGTCCCCACCCACAACCACCCAACACCAAGCCTCAACCACCAAGCACGGCCCAAACCCACAACCGCCAAAACACCCAAGTCTCAACCACCAAGCACGGTCCCCACCCACAACCACCAAACACCAAGCCTCAACCACCATGCAGGGTCCCACCCACAACCACAAGACACCAAGTCTCAACCCACCAAGCACGGTCCCCACCCACAACCACCAAACACCAAGCCTCAACCACCAAGCACGGTCCAAACCCACAACTGCAAAACACCAAAGTTCTCAACTCACCAAGCACGGTCCAACCACCCCAAAACCACCAAACACCAAGTCTCAACCACCAAGCACGGTCCCCACCCACAACCACCCAACACCAAGCCTCAACCACCAAGCACGGTCCCCCACAACACCAAGCCTCAACCACCACACGGTCCAAACCCACAACAAACACCAAGTCTCACCACCAAGCACGGTCCCCACCCCACAACCACCAAACACCAAGCCTCAACCACCAAGCACGGTCCAAACCCACAACCACAAGTCTCAACCACCAAGCACGGTCCCCACCCACAACCACCAAAACACGCAAGCCTCAACCACCATGCGGGTCCCAAACCCACAACCACAAGACACCAAGTCTCAACCACCAAGCACGGTCCCCACCCACAACCACCAAACACCCAAGCCTCAACCACCAAGCACGGTCCAAACCACCACAACTGCCAAACACCAAACACAAGTCTCAACCACCAAGCACGGTCCCCACCCACAACCACCAAACACCAAGCCTCAACCACCAAGCACGGTCGCCCAAACCCACAACCAAACCAAAGCACACCAAGTCTCAACCACCAAGCACGGTCCCCACCCACAACCACCAAACACCAAGCCTCAACCACCAAGCACGGTCCAAACCCACAACCACCAAACACCAAGTCTCAACCACCAAGCACGGTCCCCACCCACAACCACCCAACACCAAGCCTCAACACCAAGCACGGTCCAAACCCACAACCGCCAAACACCAAGTCTCAACCACCAAGCACGGTCCCCACCCAAGCCTCAACCACCAAGCACGGTCCACGGCACGGTGTCTCAACAAGCACGGTCCCCACCCACAACCACCAAACAACCAAGCCTCAACCACCCAAGCAGGGGCCAAGCAAACACCAAGTTCAACCAAAGCACACCCCACCTCAACCACCAAGCACGGTCCAAACCCACAACCGCAAAACACCAAGTCTCAACCACCAAGCACGGTCCCCACCCACAACCACCAAACACCAAGCCTCAACCACCAAGCACGGTCCAAACCCCCACAACCACAACACCAATCTCAACCACCAAGCACGGTCCCCCACAACCACCAAACACCAAGGCACGGTCAACCCACCAAGCACGGTCCATCTCAACCACTAGCACGGTCCCCACCCACAACCACCAAACACCAAGCCTCAACCACCAAGTTGCAAAGACCACCAAGTCTCAACCACCAAGCACGGTCCCCACCCACAACCACCAAACACCAAGCCTCAACCACCAAGCACGGTCCAAACCCACAACTGCCAAACACCAAGTCTCAACCACCTAGCAGACGGGTCCCCACCCACAACCACCAACACCAAGCCTCAACCACCAAGCCGGTCCACCCACAACTGCCAAAACACCAAGTCTCAACCACCAAGCACGGTCCCATCTCAACCACCACCAGCACGTCCCAGCACAACCACAAAACACCAAGCCTCAACCACCAAGCACGGGTCCAAACCACAACCGCACAAACACCAAGTCTCAACCACCAAGCACGGTTCCCACCCACAACCACCAAACACCAAGCCTCAACCACCAAGCCACGGGGTCCTCACCGACCAAACCACACAAGTCTCAACCACCAAGCACGGGGTCCCCGCCACAACCACCCAACACCAAGCCTCACCCACCACCAACACCAAGCCCTCAACCACCAAGCACGGTCCCCAAACCCACACAACCCGCACAACACACCAAGCCTCTCAACCACCAAGCACCACCAGGTCCCCACCCACAAACCACCAACACCAAGCCTCAACCACCATGCACGGTCCCCAAACCACCACAACCACAAACACCAAGTCTCAACCACCAAGCACGGTCCCCCACCCAAACAACTGCAACCACCAAGCCCCCCCAACCAAGCGCACACCAAGCCTCAACCACCAAAACACAAGCACGGTCCCCAAACCACACAAACTCAACCACAAGCAAAAAAACAACCAAGTCTCAACCACCAAGGACTAAACAGCACGGTCCCCACCCACAACCACCCAACACCAAGCCTCCCACCACCAAGCACACCAAGGGTCCCAAACCCACAACGGCCACAACACCAAGTCTCAACCACACAGTCACGGTCCCCACCCACAACCACCAAACACCAAGCCTCAACCACCAAGCACGGTCCAAACCCACAACTGCAAACACCAAGTCTCAACCACCAAGCACGGTCCCCACCCACAACCACCAAACACCAAGCCTCAAACCACCAAGCACGGTCCAAACCCACAACCACAAGACACCAAGTCTCAACCACCAAGCACGGTCCCCCACCCACAACCCCCAAACACCAAGCCTCAACCACCAAGCACGGTCCAAACCCACAACTGCAAACACCAAGTCTCAACCACCAAGCACGGTCCCCACCCACAACCACCAAACACCAAGCCTCAACCACCAAGCACGGTCCAAACCCACAACTGCCAAACACCAAGTCTCAACGCACCAAGCACGGTTCCCCACCCACAACCACCAACACCAAGCCTCAACCACCAAGCACGGTCCAACCCACAACCCAAACCACCAATTCTCAACCACCAAGCACGGTCCCCACCCACAACCACCAAACACCAGCAGCCTCAACCACCAAGCACGGTCCCCCAACCCACAACCCACCAAACACCAAGTCTTCAACCACCAAGCATCGGTCCCACCCACAACCACCAAACACCAAGCCTCAACCACCAAGCACGGTCCCCACCCACAACTGCCAAACACCAAGTCTCAACCACCAAGCACGGTCCCCACCCACAACCACACCTCAAACACCAAGCCTCAACCCACCAAGCAACGGTCCCCACCCACCAACACCAAAACACCAAGGCCTCAACCACCAAGCACGGTCCCAAACCCACAACCACCAACACCAAGTCTCAACCACCAAGCACGGTCCCCACCCACAACCACCAAAACACCAAGCCTCACCACCAAGCACGGTCCACCCACCCACAACCACAAACACCAAGCACGATCTCAACCACCAAGCACCAAAGCACGGTCCCCACCCACAACCACCAAACACCAAGCCTCAACCACCAAGCACGGTCCAAACCCACAACCACAAGACACCAAGTCTCAACCACCAAGCACGGTCCCCACCCACAACCACCAACCCAGCCTTGCACGGTCCAAACCCACAACCACCAAACACCAAGTCTCAACCACCAAGCACGGTCCCCACCCACAACCACCAAACACCAAGCCTCAACACCCAAGCACGGTCCAAACCCACAACCACCAAACACCAAGTCTCAACCACCAAGCACGGTCCCCACCCACAACCACCAAACACCAAGCCTCAACCACCAAGCACGGTCCAAACCCACAAACCGCCAAACACCAAGTCTCAACCACCAAGCACGGTCCCCACCACCCACAACCACCAAACACCAAGCCTCAACCACCAAGCACGGTCCCAAACCCACAACCACAAGACACCAAGTCTCAACCACCAAGCACGGTCCCCACCCACAACCACCAAACACCAAGCCTCAACCACCAAGCACGGTCCAAACAACCCAAACCCAAGTCTCAACCACCAAGCAAGGTCCCACCACAACCACCAAACACCAAGCCTCAACCACCAAGCACGGTCCCCAAACCCAACTGCAAACTGCCACCAAGTCTCAACCACCAAGCACGGTCCCCCCACACAACACCAACACCAAGCCTCAACCACCAAGTCAACCACAAGACAACCAAACCCAAGGCCTCACCACCAAGCACAGCAACTCCTCAACCACCAAGCGTCCAAAACAACCGCCAAACTGCCACCAAGTCTCAACCACCTAGCACGGTCACCCACAACCACCAAAAAGCCTCAACCACCAAGCACGGTCCCCCCCACAAAAAACACAAGTCTCAACCACCAAGCACGGTCCCCACCCACAACCACCACACCAAGCCTCAACCACCAAGCACGGTCCCCCCACCAAACCAGCCTCAACACACCCCACCAACCACCAAACCCAAAACACCAAACCACCAGGTCCCCAGCCTCAACCACCAAGGGTCCAAACACAACCGCAAACACCAAGTCTCAACCACCACGCACGGTCCCCACCCACAACCAAACACCAAGCCTCAACACCAAGCAAGGTCCAACCCACAACCACAAGACACCAAGTCTCAACCACGTCCACCCACACCACCAACACGCAAAGCCTCAACCACCAAGCACGGTCCAAACCCACAACCACAAAGACACCAAGTCTCAACCACCAAGCACGGTCCCCACCCACAACCACCAAACACCAAGCCTCAACCACCAAGCACGGTCCAAACCCAAACTGCCCAAACACCAAGTCTCAACCACCAAGCACGGTCCCCACCCACAACCACCAAACACCAAGCCTCAACCACCAAGCACGGTCCAAACCCACAACTGCCAAACACCATGTCTCAACCACCAAGCACGGTCCCCACCCACAACCACCAAACACCAAGCCTCAACCACCAAGCACGGTCCAAACACCAAACACCAACCGCAACCCACACCACAGACAAGTCTCAACCACCAAGCACGGTCCCCACCCACAACCACCAAACACCAAGCCTCAACCACCAAGCACGGTCCAAACCCACAACCTGCCAAAACACCAAGTCTCAACCACCTAGCACGGTCCCCACCCACAACCACCAAACACCAAGCCTCAACCACCAAGCACGGTCCCAACCCACAACCACAAACACCAAGTCTCAACCACCAAGCACGGCAGGGTCCCCACCCACAACCACCAAACACCACCAGCCTCAACACCATGGCAGCACGGTCCAAACCACAACCCAAACACCAAGTCACCACCAAGCACACGGTCCCAAACCCACCAAAACACCAAGCCGGTCCCCACCCACAACCACCAAACACCAAGCCTCAACCACCAAGCACGGTCCCAACCCCACAACTCAACCACCACAAGCAACCCACACCCACTCCCAACCACCAAGCACGGTCCCCCCACCCACAAACCACCAACCACACAACAACCCAGCCTCAACCACCAAGCACGGTCCAAACTAACAACTGCCAACAAACCACGTCTCAACCACCAAGCACGGTTTCCCCACCCACAACCACCAAACACCAAGCCTCAACCACCAAGCATCCCACCACAACAACTGCCAAACACCAAGTCTCAACCACCAAGCACGGTCCCCACCCACAACCACCAAAACACCAAGCCTCAACCACCAAGCACGGTCCAAACACAACGCCAAACACCAAGTCTCAACCACCAAGCACGGTCCCCACCCACAACCACCAAACACCAAGCTCAACCACCAAGCATCCCAAACCCACAACTGCAAACACCAAAGTCTCAACCACCAAGCACGGTCCCCACCCACAACCACCAAACACCAAGCCTCAACCACCAAGGCACGGTCCAGGTCTCAACCACCAAGCACGTCCCCACCCAGCCTCAACCACCAAGCACGGTCCAAACCACAAACTGCCAAAAACACCAAGTCTCAACCACCAAGCACGGTCCCCACCCACACCACCAACACCAAGCTCAACCACCAAGCACGGTCCAAACCCACAACTGCCAAACACCAAGTCTCAACCACCAAGCACGGTCCCCACCCACAACCACCACCCAAGCAACCACCAAGCACGGTCCAAAACCACAACGGCCAAACCACCAAGCCTCAACTCCCCACCCACAACCACCAAACACCAAGCCTCAACCACCATGCAGGGTCCCAACCCACAAACAAGTCAACCAAAGCACGGTCCCCACCCACAACCACCAAACACCAAGCCTCAACCACCAAGCACGGTCCAAACCCACAACTGCCAAACACCAAGTCTCAACCACAAGCACGGTCCCCACCCACAACCACCAAACACCAAGCCTCAACCACCAAGCACGGTCCAAACCCACAACACCCCAAGACCAAGTCTCAACCACCAAGCACGGTCCCCACCCACAACCACCAAACACCAAGCCTCAACCACCAAGCACGGTCCAACACGCAGGGTCCCACACCCACAAGTCTCAACCACCAAGCACGGTCCCCACCCACAACCACCCAACACCAAGCCTCAACCACCATGCACGGTCCAAACCCACAACCGCCAAACACCAAGTCTCAACCACCAAGCACGGTCCCCACCCACAACCACCAAACACCAAGCCTCAACCACCAAGCACGGTCCACCCAACCCACAAACCACAACGACACCAAGTCTCAACCACCAAGCACGGTCCCCACCCACAACCACCAAACACCAAGCCTCAACCACCAAGCACGGTCCAAACCCACAACTTGCCAAACACCAAGTCTCAACCACCAAGCACGGTCCCCACCCACAACCACCAAACACCAAGCCTCAACCACCAAGCACGGTCCCAACCCACACCACCAAACACCAAGTCTCAACCACCAAGCACGGTCCCTGACACCAAAACACCAAGCCTCAACCACCAAGCACGGTCCAAACCCACAACTGCCAAACACCAAGTCTCAACCACCAAGCACGGTCCCCACCCACCAAACCCACCACACCAAGCCTCAACCACCAAGCCCGGTCTCACGGTCAAACACAACCAACACCAGTCAACCCACCCCACAACCACCAAACACCAAGCCTCAACCACCAAGCACGGTCCAAACCCACAACCGCAAAACACCAAGTCTCAACCACCAAGCACGGTCCCCACCCACAACCACCAAACACCAAGCCTCAACCACCAAGCACGGTCCAACCAAACCCACAACCCACAAACACAAACTCAACCAAAGCTACGGTCAACGCAACAGCACGGTCCCCACCCACAACCACACAACCACCAAGCCTCAACCACCGCCTCGCCAGGTCCAAACCACAGACACCAATAGTTCAACCACACAACAACCCAAACCACCCAAACACCTAAGCCTTTCAACACCAAGCACGGTCCCAACCCACAACCAACAGAGACAATCCAAAGTCCACCAAAGCACGGGTCCCCACCCACAACCACCAAAACCAAGCCTCAACCCAAGCACGGTCCAGCCAAACACCAAGTCTTCAACACCAAGCACGTCCCACCCACAACCAACCAAACACCAAGCCTCAACCACCAAGCCAAACGCACGTCCAACCACCCCTCAACCACCAAGCACCAAAAACCACCAAGTCACGGTCCCTCAAGCCTACAACCCACCCACCTAAACCGCAAGTGCTCAAATCCACCTCAAGCACGGTCCCCACCCCACAACCAAAACCACCAAGCCAACAAACAACAGCCTCAACCACAAGCACGGTCCCCCACACCACAAACACAAGCCTCAACCACCAAGCACGGTCCCCACAACCCAAACACAAGTCTCAACCAAGTCCCCCCCACCAACCACCAAACACCAAGCCTTCAATCCACCAAGCCACGGTCCCACCCACAACGGCAAGTCCCTCAACCACCAAGCACGGTCCCCACCACAACCACCAAACACCAAGCCTCAACCACCAGCACAGGTCCCAAACTTCACCACCAAACACCAAGTCTCAACCACAAGCACGGTCCCACACCACAACCCACCAAACACCAAGCCTCAACCACCATGCCGGGTCCCAAACCCACAACCGCACAAAACACCAAGTCTCAACCACCAAGCACGGTCCCCACCCACAACCACCACACCTAAAAACCACCAGCACGGTCCACCACAACTGCCAAGAACACGGTCTCAACCCCAAACCCAAACAACACAAAAAACCAAAGTCTCCCACCCACAAGCAGGTCTCCACCAAGCAACCACAACAACAAACACCAAGCCTCAACCACCAAGCACGGTTCCCCAAAACCACCAAACACCAAGCCTCACCACCAAGCCCGGGTCCGTCACGGTCCACCCAAACCACAAGACACCCAAGTCCCCTCAAACCACCAAGCACGGTCCCCACCCACAACCACCAAACACCAAGCCTTCAACCACCAAGCATGGTCGACCACCCACCAAACCACCAAACCACACAGCCTCCACCCCATGCCAAGTCTCAACCAGCCACGGTCCCACCCCAACCACCAGACACCAAGCACTCACCTACACCCAAACCCACAACAAACACCAAGCTCAATCAAGCACGGTCCCCACCCGACAACCACGAAACACCAAGCCTCAACCACCATGCGGGTCCCAACCCACAAACCCAGACACCAAGTCTCAACCACATTGTATGTATTGTGTGGTCTTGTTCGAAGCACGGTCCCACCACAACCACCCAAACACCAAGCCTCAAACCGTAAGGCCCGCTCAACCACAAGCACGGTGGTTCACACCAGCACCGGTCCCCAAACCCACAACTCCAAACCACAACCGCAAGACACCAAAGTCCTCAGCTAAAATCTCAACCACACCAAACACCAAAACACCAAGCGGTCCCCACCAGGTACTGGTTGGACAACCACCAACACCAAGCCTCAACCACCAAGCACGTCCAAACCCACAACCGCCAAACACCAAGTCTCAAACCACTAGTCACGGTCCCCCACCCAAGAACCACCCCCAACACCAAGCCTCAACCGTTCTTACCATGCACGGCTCCGGAGATTAACCCCCACCAATTTACCTGCCCCAAAACACGCAAGTCTCAACCATAAAGCACATCCAACCTGTCCACCAACACACAAGTCCAACCACCAAAAGCCGGTCCCTGTGCACCTATCACATACCAAAAACACCAAGCCTCAAACTATCAAGCACGGGTCCACCCACAACCACCAAACACCAAGCCTCAACCTCACCAATCCAAGCACGTCCCCATCACAACCACCCAACACAAGCCTCACCACAAGCACAGTCCAAACAAAAACACCAAAGTCCAACCACAATGCACGGTCCCACCCACCACCCACAACAAACCCAAGCCTCAACCACGAAGCACGGTCCAAACCCACAACCACAAAGACACCAAGTCTCAACCCCAGCACGGTCCCCACCGACAACCACTCAACAGCCCAAAGCCTCAACCACCAAGCCGGTTCTCAATAACAACTGCCAACACCAAGTCTCACCACCACCAAGCACGGTTCCAACAACGCACAAACTGCCCAAGCTCACACCACCAAGCCCCGGTCCCCACCGCACCCACTGCCAAACACCAAGTCTCAACCACCAAGCACGGTCCCACTCACAACCACAACACAAGCCTCAACCACCAAGCACGGTCCAGAACCCACAACGTAAACACCAAGTTCAACCACAAGCACGGTCCCCCACCCACAACCAACCAAATCACGCACCTCAACACCAAGCAGGTCCAAACCCACACACCAAAGACACGCAAAGTCTCAACCACCAAGCCACGGTCCCCACCCCACAACGCACCACCAAGCCTCAACCACCAAGCCAGATCCAAACCCAACAACCACAAAGACTCCAGTCCAACACCAAGCACGGTCCCCCCACCCACAACCACCACAGACCAAGCTCAACCACAATGCCGTCCAAACCACCACAACCCCAACAGCGCAAGTCCTCACCACCAAGCACGTCCCACCCACAACCACACCAAGCCTCAAACCACCAAGAACACGTCCAAACCACAACTGCCAATACAATCTACCACCAAGCAAGGTCCCCACCCACAACCACCAAACCAACGCCTCAACCCCAAGCACGGTCCACACAGACTGCCAACACTCAAGTCTCAACACCAAGCACGGTCCCCACCTACCACAAGCCACCCAACACCAAGCCTCAACCACCCAAGCACAGGCCAACCCACAACCGCTAAACACCAAGTCTCAACCCAAGAAACGGTCCAAACCCAACCCAAAACACAAGCATCAACAACCATGCAGGTCCCACCCACAACACAAGACACCAAATCTCACCACCTAGCACCGGGTCCCACCCAACAACCACCCAACACCAAGCTTCACCACACAAGCCAGGCCAAAACCCACAACCGCCAAAACACAAGTCTCAACCCCAAGCAACGGTCCCACCCACAACCACAAACACCGCAGCCTCACCACCAAGCACTGTCCAAACCACAACACAGAGACACCAAGCTCAACCACGCAAGCACGGTCCCCACCCACAACACCAAACCCAAGGCCTTCACCACCAAGCACGGTCAAACCACAACCAAAGACACCAAAGTCTCAACCACCACAGTACGGCCCACCACAACCACAAATTCCATGCCTCAACCACCAAGCATGGTCCAAACCACAACTGCAACCATGTTCTCAACACACCAAGCACGGTTTCCACCACAACCACCAAAACCATAAGCAAGGTCCGCCCCATGCAAACACCAAGTCCAAAACCAAAGCACGCTCCCCACCCACACCACCCAAAACACCCTCAACCACCAGCACGGTCCAAACCCACACCGCCAAACACCAAGCTCAACCACTAGCACGGTCCCCACCCACCACACACCAAGCCTCCAACCCCATGCACGGTCCAACCCACCAAAAACACCAAGGTCTCAACCACCGAAGCACGGTCACCCATGTCCACCAAACACCAAGTCTCAACCACAAGCCGGTCCCCACTCCACAACCACCAAACCCACCTCCAACGCCAACGCACGGTCCCCCCCACAACACCAAACACCAAGCCTTACCACCATGCAGGGTCCAACCACAACCAAGACACCAAGTCCAAACGCACCAAAGCAGGCGGTCCCCACCCACAACCACCCACCACCGAAGCCTCAAACCACCACACGGTCAAACCGCACAACCGCAAAACACCAAGTCTCACCAAACCAAGCACGGTCCCACCCACAACCACCAAACCCAAGCCTCAACCACCAAGCACGGTCCAAAACCCACAACCACAAGACAGCCAAGTCTCACCACCAAGCCCCCACCCCACAAACACGCAACACCAGCCTCAACCACCAAGCACGGTCCCCACCTCACAACTGCGCACCAAGTATCTAACACCAAGCCTCCCCAACAACCCCAAAACACCAAGCCTCACCACCAGCACGGTCCAACCCACAACTGCCAACACCAAGTCTCAACCACCAAGCCACGGTCGCCACCCACAACCCCCAACACCAAGCCTCAACCACCAAGCACGGCCCAACACCACAAACCGCCAAACACCAAGTTTCAACCACCAAGCACGGTCCCACCCACAACGCCAACAAACAGGCCAAGCTCAACCACCATGCAGGGCTCCCCCAACCCAAGACACAAGTCCACAAGACGGTCACCAAAGCCACCCCACACCAAGCTCAACCACAAGCACGGTCAACCCAAACCGCCAACACAGCGACCACAGCACGTCCCCACCCCACAAAACACAAACCTCACCAAACCGGTCCCACCAAACTGCCAAACACCAAGTCAACCACCAAGCACGGTCCCCCCAACCACCAAACAGGGCCAGCCTCAAACCACACGGTCCAAAACCCACAACACAAGACACCAAGTTCAACCACCAAGCACGGTCCCCACCCACAACCACCAAGCCTCAACACAAACAGGTCAAAACCACAAGCCAACCACCAGTCAACAAAGCAACGGTTTTCCACCAAACCACAAAGCACAAAGCCTCCACCACCAAGCCCGGTCCCCACCACAACTGCCCAACCAAGTTCAACACAAGCACGGTCCCCACCCACAACCACCAACCACAAAGTCACACCAAGCACGGTCCAAACCACCCGCCAAACAACAAGTCACCACCTTAGCACGGTCCCACCCACAACCACCAAACACCAAGCCTCAACCATCCATGCACGTCCAAACCACAACCCAAACACCCAAGTCTCAACCCGCAAGCCGGTCCAACCCATGTCCCCACCAAGTTCAGACCACAGTCCCACCCAGCCTCACCACCATAGCCACCGGGTCAAGTCAAAGCACCCACCAAGCACCAACAGTTCAACCACCAAGCCACGGTCCCCACCCACAACCACCCAAACACCAAAGCCTCAACCACCAAGCACGGTCCAAACCCACAAACCGCAAAACACCGCCCAACAACCACCACAACACCAAAGTCTCAACCACCAAGCACGGTCCCCACCCACTCACCAAACACCAAGCCCTCAACCCCAAGAACGGTCCAAACCCACAAACCACCAAGACACCAAGTCTCACACCAAGCACGGTCCCCACCCAACAACCACCAAACACCAAGCCTCAACCACCAAGCACGGGTCAAACCCCACAACCACAAGACACAAGTCCAACCACCAAGCACGTGGTCCCCACCACAACCACCAAAACACCAAGCCTCAACCACCAAGCACGGTCCAAAACCCACAACTGCCCACCAAACACCCAAGTCCAACCACCAAGCACGGTTCCCACCCACAACCACCACACACCAAGCCTCAACCACCATGCCCGGTCCCCACCCACAACTCCGAAAAAAAAAAAAAAAAAAAAAAAAAAAAAAAAAAAAAAAAAAACCCACAACCACAAGACACCAAGTCTCAACACCAAGCACGGTCCCCACCCACAACCACCAAAACCACCAAGCCTAAAAAAACCCAAAAAACCAAGGCACGGGTTCCACCAAACCGCCAAACACCAAGTCACAACCACCTAGCACGGTCCCAACCCACAACCACAAAACACCAAGTCTCAACCACCAAGCACGGTCCCAACCCATGTCCACCAAACACCAAGTTCTCCAAACACAAGCACGGTCCCCACCCACAACCACCAAACACCAAGCCTCAACGACCAAAAGCACTGGTGGCCACACCACAACCACCAAACACCAAGCCTCAACCACCATGCAGGGTCCCAACCCACAACCACAAGACACCAAGTTTCTCAACACCAAGCACGGTTACCACCCACAACCACCCAAACACCAAGCCTCTCAAACCACCAAGCACGGTCCAAACCCACAACTGCAAACACTAGAGTCTCAGTACCAACCAAAGCACGGTCTCCACCACACCACCAAACAACCAAGCCTCAACCAACCAAGCACGCGTCCAATAACCACACCCACAAGACACCAAAGTCTCAACACCCAAGCACGGCTCCCCACCCACAACTCACCAACCACCAAGCCTCAACCACCCAAGCACGGTTCCAAACCGACAACCGCCCAAACACCAAGTCTCAACCACCTGCACTGGTCCCACCACAACCACCAAACACCAAGCCTCAACACCATGCACGGTCCCACCCACAACCACAAACACCAAGTCTCAACCACCAAGCACGGTCCCAACCCATGGTCCACCAAACACCAAGTCTCAACCACCAAGCACGGTCCCCACCCACAACCACCAAACACCAAGCCTCAACCACCAAAGCAGGTCCCACCCACAACCACCAACACCAAGCCTCAACCACCATGCGAGAGGTCCCAACCCACAACCACAAGAAAACCAAGTCTCAACCACTAAAGCACTGGTCCCCACCCACAAAACCACCACAACACCAAGCCCTCAACCACAAGCACGGTCCAACCGCCACAACGCAAACACTAAGTCTCAACCACCAAGCACGGTCTCCACCCACAACCACCAAACACCAAGCCTCAACCACCAAGCACGGTCCCCACCCACAACCACAAGACACCAAGTCTCAACCACCAAGCACGGTCCCCACCCACAACCACCAACAACCAAGCCTCAACCACCAAGCACGGTCCAAACCCACAACTGCCAAACACCAAGTCTCAACCACCAAGCACGGTCCCCACCCACAACCACCAAACACCAAGCCTCAACCACCAAGCACGGTCCAAGACCACAAACTGCCAAACACAAGTCTCAACCACCAAGCACGGTCCCACCCACTACCACCCAAACCAAAGCCCTCAACCACAAGAACGGTCCAAACCCACAACTGCCAAACACCAAGTTCAAGCCACCAAGCCACGGTCCGCCACCACAACACACAACACCAAGTCACCACAGCACAGGTCCACCCACAACTGCCCAATCACAAGTCTCAACCACAAGCACCGGGTCACCACCCACAACACCAAACCAAGCCTCAACCACTAAGCACGGTCCAACGCACAACTGGCAAAACACCAAGTCTCACTCCAGCACGGTCGCACCACCCCCCCAACCACCCAAAACACCAGAGCCTCGAACCACCAAGCCGGTCCCGCACACACAACTGCCAAAACACCAAGTCTTGCAAACGACCAAAGCCGGCCCCCCCACGAACCACCAAACACCAAGCTCAACGCACCCAGCACGGTCCAAACCTTACAACTGCCAAACACCAAGTCTTCGAACCACCAAGCACTAGGTCCCCACCCACAAACCACCCAACACCAAGCCTAACCACCAGCCCGGTCCAAACCCACAACTGCCAAACACCAAGTTTCTCAACCACAAGCACCGGTCCCCACCCACAACCACCAAACACCAAGCCTCAACACAAAGCACGTCCAACCCACCAACGCAAATAACACAAGTCTCAAACCACTAGCGACGGGTCCCCACCCACAACCACCAAACACCAAGCCTCAACCACCATGCACGGTCCAAACCCACAACCACAAAACACCAGGTCCTCAACACAAGGTACGGTCCCAACCCCATGTCCACCAAACACCAAGTCTCAAACCACCAAAGCACGGTCCCCACCACAACCACCAAACACCAAGCCCTCAACGACCAAGCACCGGTCCCCACCCACAACCACCAAACACCAAGCCTTCAAACCACCAATGCAGGGTCCCAACCCACAACCCCACAAGACACCAAGTCTCAACCACCAAGCACGGTCCCCACCCACAACCACCCAACACCAAGCCTCAACCACCAAGCACGGTCCAAACCCACAACCGCAAAACACCAAGTCTCAAAAAAAAAAAACCCCCCAAAAACCAAAGGCACGGTCCCCACCCACAACACCAAAACACAAGCCTCAAACCACCAAGCACGGGTCCAACCACCAACTGCCAAACACCAAGTCTCAACCACCAAGCACGGGGCTCCCCACCACAACCACCAAACACCAAGCCTCAACCACAAGCACGTCCAAAACCCACATCTGCCAAAACACCAAGTCTCAAAACCACCAGCACTGGGTCACCACCCACAACCAACAAACACCAAGCCTCAACCACCAAGCGCCGTTCCTAAACCCACAACTGCCAAACACCAAGTCTCAACCACCAAGGCACGGTCCCCACCCACAACCACCAAAACACAAAAAGCCTCAACCACCAAGCACGGTCCCCACCCGCAACCACAAGACACCAAGTCTCAACCACCAAGCACGGTCCCCACCCACAACCACCAAACACCAAGCCTTCAAACCCACCAAGCACGTCCAAAAACCCACAACCGCCAAAACACCAAGTTTCAACCACCAAGCACGGTCCCACACCACATACCACCAAACACCAAAGCCTCAACCACAAGCACAGTCCAAACTCCACAACCACAAGACACCAAGTCTCACATCGCACCAAGCACGGCCACCACCCACAACCACCCAAACACGCGAACCTCAACCACCAAGCACGTGTCCCAAACCCAACAACCCAAGTAACCCAAGTCTCAACCACAAGGCACGAGTACCCCACCCACAACCACCCAAACACCAAGCCTCAACCACCAAGCCGCGTCAAACCCACAACTGCCAAATACCAAGTCTCAACCACAAGCCCAGGTTCCCCACCCACAACCACCAAACACCAAAGCCTCAACCACCAAGCCGGTCCAAACCCACAACCCGCCAAAAACACCAAGTCTCAACCACCGAGCCACCCCCTGCCCCACCTCACAACCCACCCAAACAGCCAAGCCTCAAACACCAAGCACGGCCCTAAACCCACAAGCCGACATAAAACACCCAAGTCTCAACCACCAAGCACGGGGGGTCCCCAGCCCACAAACCACAAACACCCAAGCTCCAACCACAATGCGAGGTACCCAACCCACTACCCACAAGACACCAAGGTCTCAACCACCACAAGCACGAGTTCCCCCACCTCAAGACAACCACCCAACACCAAGCCTCAAACCACCCCTAAAAGGCGCGTACAGGGTCCCAAACCCACCATCAAACCGCCCATAAACACAAGTGCCTCTCAACCATCCAAGCAGACCGTCGCCCACCCACAACCACCAAATCACCATTCTCAACCACACAGCGACGCCCAAACCCACAACCGCAAGGGACACCAAGTCTCAAAGCTCCACCAAGCCACGTGGTCCCACACCCACAACCACCAATCACACCAAGGCCTCAACCACCAAGCACGTCCAAACCCACAACAACTTCATCAAGACCACCAA
>JAJSRW010000735.1:0-15000 GCA_022414725.1 Microglena sp. YARC
AGTCCCACTCTGTCTTCTTGACTGCAGCCTGGTGCAAAACCTCATGATACAATTGATGAAATGTTGTACACCAACAGATTATTAGAAAAACACTCAATCCATGAGTCCACTGCCTGTGCTTCTGACTGCAGCTTGGTGGCAAAGGACTCTCTATGTACAGATTTGATGAAAGTGTTGTATCACAAGATTATTAGAAAAACCATCATCATAGTCCGCACTCCTGTGCTTCTTGACTGACAGCTTGGTGGCAAAAACCTGCATGTTACAGAATTTGATGAATGTGTACACCACAGATTAATTAGAAAAACCATACATCATAGTCCCCACTCCCTGTGCTTCTACTGCAGCTTGGATGCAAACCCATTAACACTTGATAAATGGACTTGTATTCACACCAGATTATTAGAAAAAACCAACTCAATCATACTAGTCCCCACTCCTTGCTTGCATTGACTGCCAGCTGGCTGCAAAAACCCTCAAATGTAACAAATTTGATAAAATGTTGTACTATCTTACAATTATTATAAAAACCCCATCATCATAGTCCACACTCCTGTGCTTCTTGCACTGCAGGCTTGGTGCACAAACCTCCACATGTACAATTTGATGAAATGTTGTACATCACAGATTATTAGAAAAACCATCCATCATAGTCCCACCTCCCTGTGCTTCTTGACTTGCAGCTTGGTGGCAAAACCTCTGATTACACATTTGAACTGCAAATGTTGTACACACAGATTATTAGAAAAACCATCATCATAAGTCCACTTCCTGCTGCCTGTCTTGACTCGCAGCTTGTGGCAAAAACCTCATGTACAGCAACTTCCTGATGAACAATGTGTACATCACAGATATCATAAACCCCCATCATCATATGGGCCTGTCCCCACCCCTTCGCTCTTGTACTGCAGCTTGGCTGCGCAAAACCTCACTGTACAATTTGATGAAATGGTTTTACACACAGATTACTTAGAAAAACCATCATTGCATAGTCCCACCCTGTGCTTCTTGACTGCAGCTTGGGCAAATCATGCTACAGATTTGACTCGAATGTGTATGGCCACAGATTATTAGAAACCCATTCATCATAGTTCGCCACTCCTGTGCTTCTTGCTGCAGCTTGGTGGCAAAACCCTCATGTACAATTTGATGAAATGTTGTATCACACAGATAATATTAACCCCATCATCATAGTCGCCACCTCCTGTGCTTCTTGACTGCACGCTCTGGTGGCAAACCTCATGTAAACAATTTGATGAGAATCGTTGTACGACACAATTAGTTAGAAAAATGCCATACACATAGTCCCACCCTGGTCTTCTGACTGCAGCTTGGTAGGCAAATACCTCATGTACAATTCTGATGAAATTGTTGTAATCACCACAATTATTAGAAAAAAAAACCATTCAATCAATAGTCCCTATATCCCTGTGGTTCCCCTTTTTTGGGACTGCAGCTTGGGTGGCCAAAACCTCATGTACATTTGATGAAAATGTTGTACACACATGATTATTATAACCCCATAACATCATTAGGTCCCAACTCCTGTGCTTGCGTTGATCTGCAGCTTGGGCCAAAACCTCATGTACAATTATTGATGAATATGTTGTATCACACGATTAGTTTGGAGAAAGAACCAGTTCGATCATAAGTCCCCACTCCTGTGGCTTCTTGACTGCAGCGTTGGTCGCGCAAAACCTCATGGTAACAGAATTTGATGAAATGTTGTGACACACAGATTATTAGAAAAGACCATCATCATAGTCCCACTCCTGTGCTTCTTCGACTGCAGCCTTGCGTGGCACAAACCCTCATGTACAATTGATGAAATGTTGTACACACCAGATTATCATAAACCCATCCATCATCAGTCACTCCTGTGCTTCTTGCATGCAGCTTGCGCTGGCAAAACCTTCAATGTGACAAATTGATGAAATGTTGTACACCCACAGCATATAAAAAACCATAATATCATAGTCCCCTCCTGGTGCTTCTGACTGGCAAGCTTGGTGGCAAAACCTGCAGTACAATTTGATGAAATGCTTGTACACACCAGATATCAAGAAAAACCCCATCATCATAGTCCACTCCTGTGCTTCTTTGACTGCAGCTTGGTGGCAAACCCCATGTACAATTTGATGAAATGTTGTACACACAGATTTAAATCAATAAAAACCATCCATCCATCATAGTCCCATCCTGTCTTCTTGAACTGCAGTTGGTGGCAAACCTCAATGTACAATTTGAGTGGATATCTATGTTGTATCGCACAGAATATTAAGAAAAAACCATCCATCAATAGTGCCACTCCTGTGCTTTCTTGGTACTGTCCGATGGCTTGGTGGCAAAGAGCCTCATGTACAATTTGATGAAATTTTAAACACGAGATTATTACGAAAAACCCATCATATTCCATACTCCCACTCCTGTCTTCTTTGACTGCAGCCTTGGTGCAAAAACCTCAAGTACAGATTTGATGAAAAATGTTGTACACAGCAGCCAAAATCGCGATATTAGAAAAAAACTCATTCAACTTTATACTCCGCACTCCTGTGCTTCTCTTCTTGACTGCAGCTGGTGCGGCAAAACCTCAATGTACAGATTTGGATGAAATTGCGTTGTAACATCACAGATTATTAGAAAAAACAGTCATCAATTATACTCCCACTCCTGTCGCTTCTTTCTTGATCGCAGCTTGGTGGGCAAGACCTTGGGGTATGTAGGTCTTTGGCCCCGTGTTGGCAAATCGCTCTTGCATCGTTCTGCAGAGGCACTCGCACTGAAGGTTCATATATATTTAATAAAAATACAATATATACAATGTTGGCAAATGCTCCTTGCACGCTCTGCTGTGAGGCACTGTCCCAGCATGAAGGGCATCGATGTAAATAGAAACCGACCCACCCAGCCCACCGCACCATCAATATCCATGTCTCGCCCCCACGCACGACACACACCACATCTACCCTGCCACTACACACACCACAGCACACACACAGACAGCACACACACAGCCAACCTGCCACCGCACGTATCACCATCTAACCTACCTCGGTAAACAGCCTCGACGTGTAAGAGCAACAGACATGTGTACAACGGTTGAAGTCACTGCTAGCACGAACCTCAGCCCCCCGTCGTAAAACGATTGTTTGGGTTCAGTTCATCAGTGCTTTTTCTTTTTAAGCCCTTCCTACTCCACGGTTGGCCAGTCCCTTCGCCTTATTCGCCTTACCCCTGGACTGTAAACATCTACATAATATAAACACAATTGAAAATTGAAGAGTAGCACGAAGCCGCCACAGGACGTGAGATTGAAGGAACCCTCCAGTTGGCATGTACACACTGGAGAAATGATGCCTATTCCTATGGTCGGGTGTTATATTTGTGGCTCGCAGGACTGCCAGACGCGGCGCTGAGCTTGGATCACTTACCGCACGACAGCACGGAAGGAATCCATTGTGTATCGTATTGACTAACAGCCTCTATCCTTAAAATGTATGTTACAGGTTTCCCAGCGGGTTGGCCCAAACAGGCCTAAACGGATTGCCCAACATCCAGCAACATTTATACCTCCTCCCGCCCTCAACAATCAGCTCACACGACCATTCATTCCACTCAACCACCCATCGAAAGCTTGTAGGCGCCACCTAATACCAATCACACTACCACCAAAGCCAAGAACGAACCATACACACCTGCTGACCAACTAACCAACCAACCAACCCAACGCAATCCACCAAATCCAACCCAACAACCACTCCACCATACCTAACACACCAAACCACCTGTCTCACCCCACTTAAACACACATCAACCAAACAACTCAACCACAACCAACCACCTGCGGTCACCAGACAAAACACTCAACACAACCCAACCCCAACACCTGCCTAACTTCCACTACCAACCAAACCATCCACATCCTAACCTCCTGCTCATCCACAAAAACAATCAACCAACAATATCAACCACCCCAACCAACTAACACTAACCATCCTGGCATTAACCACATCTATACCAACCAGCCACAATAACCAACCACCTGCTACCCACCTAAAGAATAAACCAATATCTTCAAACAATTCACACCAATCAATTTACGCCACTCCCTCCTAAGACCCACTTCACAGTCCACCTCCACACACATCCACCCCACCCGCACCATGCCACCCCAGCCGTCTAACCAACCGTAGGTGCTGAGACTAACATCGAACTCCAGCCCGTCTACCACCACCACACACTCCCACCATCACCTGACTGACACACTGTATACCTCCCTCACCTACCACTGACAGCCCAACCACACCACATCCACACCACACCACACCAACCACCCACACCACACCACACCACACCTACCCACACCACACCGCCACCCCTACCTACCACACCACACCATCCAAACCGGCTCACCCACTTAAACAATCTTAGGTTGCAGAGCACAACATCTAGCTCAAGCCGGCGCGAAGGACTTGGAGCAAGCCTTCTTATGTAGCTCGAGTTGTCGTGTCCTGTTGCACCTGCCCATTACCCAAGCAACTCAATGTCGTCTATACTCACAAAATCCGGAGTTTGAAATGATGAAGCCCTGCTGAATCTCTATCATGCAGTGAGTTTGATTGTGATGATTGGTTTCGTGTTGAGCTGCAGTTCTTAATTTGGTTTTGGTTTGGTCTGAGATTGCTTTCGGCTCCTTTGATTGTTGTTCTGTCGCAGTACTGCCTGTTCACCCAAAGCAACTAAATCTCATCTCAAAATCGGATCTGGTTATAAAATGAAAAGAGCCTGGTAGCTGGGTCAGTGCAGGGCCGGACTGCTGTGTCGGTAGTGATGGATTCGGTCTCGTCTTCAGTTGGTGTAGTTTGACTGGTTTGGTTTGGTCAGAGTTGATTCTATGCATCCTCCTGAGTGTAGTCGCCAGTTTATGGCCCGTTCACCAAGCAACTAAATCAGCTTCATCCTCCAAAATCGGGGCACTCGGTTCAAAGTTAGAATGAAGCCCAGAGCCAGTGAGTGTGAGCGCATGAGGGGACGATTGTATTGGATTGGTTTTGTTTGGCTTGCATGTTTTGGTTCGGTTCGGTATTCGGTTCAGTGTCCGGTTTGGCTCTAAGTTGAGTTGCATATGCAGCTTTTAATGTCGGTGCTCCGCTTGTAGCTTGCCGTAAAGAAAGCAACTACAACTCACTTCTCAAGTTCGGAGTCGACTATGGACTGAAAGCCCGGAGCTTGTGAGTTTGTGAAGCGCTATAGGTCGGTGATTAGTATTTGTATTGGGTTTTGTAGTGAGTGAGTTTGGCACCTCCCTTGGAGTGTTTGGCTATAGTTGGTTCTGTAGCAGCTTTGACGCCTGTCGTGTCGCTTGGCTCTTAACTTGTCCGTTAAACCCAGCAACTCAATCACTCATCTCAATTGGAGATTTTGAAATGATTAAGCCCGGGGCAGGGTGTTACTTAAGGGATTCTGTCGTTGCCGTTGTTGATGTGAATCGGTGATCTGTGATGCGTTGAGGGTGATGCCTACCGCTGGGCCGGATATAGGTACTCACAAGCGGGCCCTTAGGGCTCACATTGGTTTCACGTTGTACTTTTAGAATATGTTCTTGTACTGGAATTACTGTTTCCGTCTTGAGTTGAGTTTTGGCGCTTAGGTTTCCGGGTTGCGCTCCTGCAAATAGAAGGCTGCTTTGCAGCTCTGTTGTCCTGTGTCGCATGTTCTAGACCCGTTTTACCCCCGAGTTTTGTTTTTTCAAATTCGAAAGACGCATGCTTATTTATCTATTTTTGTATTGCTCCTTTCGCACCTTCCCCACTTAACAGCATCAATTATTATCGATTTTAGTCAATTTTCTTGTACCATCTTTAGTTTAGAAAATTTAAGTTCAAGTGTATCAGGTGTTTTTTTCGTTAGTCTCTTTAGATAACGGTTATAATTTGGGGCAAATACGGTGTGTCGATTACGACTGATAATATTACGAATTTCGATCGTAATCTATAATTTACGTGGGGTACAAAAATCCCTGGTTTACCCAAAGTATCCTCAGATATTGCTGCAATCTCAAAATCAGGAAGGTTTGAAGATGTGAATGCTGCTGTGCATAAAGCTCTATCGGAGTCAGTGTGCGTATCTGTGGTGTGCTTAGGTGAGATGTTGATTTCTTGTTGTTTGAGTGAGTCTATGGTTTTGGATGCCGGTCTCTCTGTGTACCTGACTGTTGTATTTATGGCTCCTCTGATTCTTCGTGGCCGGCTGCTACTGGCCCGCCTTAACCAAGCTACTTGAATATCGCTCATCTCTGAATGGCCGTGTTGCTGTTAATTCCCCTTAGTAAGCACTCAATGGTACTGTCGACCCCATGTATAATGTAGGCAAGCAGCCAATAAAATTTCAGGATCATCCTGAAGATCGATGTTTGTAATGATGAAGCCCAGGGCAGTGAGTGTGATGAGCCAATCATATGTCCATATGACTTGAGTGAGATGAGGGGACGCTCCGCAAGCGGACTGAGTCGCTTCCCCATCTTAGTGCAATTGGCTGGCTTGAAATAATACTAGCCCGGGGCAGTGAGTGTGATGAGCCAATCATATGATTTGAGTGTGATGACGGGTTGCTCTGTGAGCGGATGGAGTCGCTTCTCCAATCTTGGTGCATATTGTTGGCTTGAAATAGTACTAGCCCGGGGCAGTGAGTGTGAGCACTGAGGTGGTGATTGCAGTGTATTGGTTTGGTTTGGTTTGGATTGGTTACAGGTTTGGTTACATGACATAGCAGTGGACTTCAGGGCTGAGGTGGTGATTGTAAATTTATTGCGTTTGGATTGGTTACAGTTTTGGTACATGTTGAATTTGTACACAGGTTGGTTACATACACAGCAAGTGGACTTCAGTGGGGCTGAGGTGGTGATTGTTATTTATGGGATATTGGTTTGGTATTGTTACAGGGATTTGTTACAATGCTGAGGTAGAGTTTATATAGTAATTAGATTGGTTGGTTATTGGTTACAGGTTTGGTTACATTGACACAGGCAGTGGACTTCAGGGCTGATGGATGGTGATTGTCTGTATTGGTTTGGATTGGTTACAGGTTTGGTTACATGACACAGCAGTGGACTTCAGGGCTGAGGTGGTGATTGTATTGTATTGGTTTGGATTGGTTACAGGTTTGGTTACATGACACAGCAGTGGACTTCAGGGCTGAGGTGGTGATTGTATTGTATTGGTTTGGATTGGTTACAGGTTTGGTTACATGACACAGCAGTGGACTTCAGGGCTGAGGTGGTGATTGTATTGTATTGGTTTGGATTGGTTACAGGTTCAGGTTGGTTACATGACACAGCAGTGGACTTCAGGGCTGAGGTGGTGATTGTATTGTATTGGTTTGGATTGGTTACAGGTTTGGTTACATGACAGTGGATTCATTGTAGCAGTGGACTCGGTGGACAGGGCTGAGTGGTGATTGTATTGTATTGTTGGATTTAGGTTACAGGCTTTCGCGTTACATGAACAGCAAGTGGACTTCAGGGCTGAGGTGGTGATTGTATTGTATTGGTTTGGATTGGTTACAGGTTTGGTTACATGACACAGCAGTGGACTTCAGGGCTGAGGTATGTATTGTTATTGTATTGAGGTGGTTTGTATGACACAGCAGTGGACTCAGGCGAGGTTTGAGTGTGATTGTAATTGGGATTGTTACAGTTGTTTACATCACAGGTGGACTTCAAGGCTGAGGTGGATTTGTATTGTTTTGGATTGGTTAGCATTTGGTTAACATACACAGCAGCTGGTGAGAGATTGTATTGTTATTTGTACATTTGACACAGAGTGACTTCAGGAATTGTTGTATTGGTGATTGACAGTGACCACAGCAGTTGGTTATTGTATTGTATTGGTTTGATGTTACAGGTGACACAGCAGTGGACTTCAGGGCTGAGGTGGTGATTCTGTATTGTATTGGTTTGGATTGGTTACAGGTTCAGGTTACATGACACAGCAGTGGACTTCAGGGCTGAGGTGGTGATTGTATTATATTGGTTTAGATTGGTTACATCTTAGGTTACATGTTTGGTGACAGGTTTGGTTACATGGGGGCTGAGGTGGTGATTGGATTGATTTCATTTGAATTGACTTCTCCCATGGAAGTGGGCACCCCCAATATTTGCTCCTTTACTTCCACCCTTGAGGTTCTGCAGGGCAATGTGAGACTAGATGGTTTAACCTAGTGAGCCGGTACCCTGCAGTGGGTAGGACCGTTGCTAGTCTTGTCTCACTTTAGCACCTCTTGGGTTGCATTTTTGCATAGGCCTATTCATTTGCGTTTGCATCCTGTGTGTTGTTGTTCCATTTACCTTTCCTCCTGCTGTTTTATTTTTTATTATTCCCTTTTAAATGTATGTTTGTTTGTATCGTGCAGTTTGATACCTTTTAAATGTATACATGTATGTATCGTTCAGTCCAGGAGTAGCAACTTTGGGTAACGGGACTTTCTCAACTTCAAAGAACCAAGATAACATTTTTTTGGAAGGGCTCATTAAAATGAACACTTAGTCCTTCAGTGTTTGTGTTCTTAGCTTTTTCGTCCCTTGATTAAAAAAAAACATTGACGGTTATATCTAGATGCCAGAGATATGATAAGCGTAGGCGTAGGCTGACTTTGTGTGAAATTGTTATCCATTCCTTACTTAACCACAACACATCCACACACGTGTGTACAGCTTTTAATCAACTGTGCAAGAGGCGGCGTGATCGACAAAGGAGCTCTGATTGAAGCTTTGGAGGCAGGCACGCTTGGAGGTGTTGGGCTTGATGTACACTGGTGAGTGATGTACTGATATATGTAATGTACACTGGCGAGTGATGTACTTATATGTGTGATGTACACTGGTGAGTGATGTACTGATATATGTAATGTACACTGGCGAGTGATGTACTTATATGTGTGATGTACACTGGCGAGTGATGTACTGATATGTGTGATATACACTGGCGAGTGATGTACTTTTATGTATGATGTACACTGGTGAGTGATGTACTGATATGTGTGATGTACACTGGTGAGTGATGTACTGATATGTGTGATGTACACTGGCGAGTGATGTACTGATATGTGTGATGTACACTGGTGAGTAATGTTCTTATATGTGTGATGTACACTGGTGAGTGATGTACTGATATGTGATGTACACTGGTGAGTGATGTACTGAAATACACGACACAACACACGTTCTTATTATGTTCAATAATGCACACGGCACAACCATGTTCAAGTCACAACACACGTTCTTATAACACACAATAATCTACAAGGCACAAACCAACCCATGTACAAGATACAATACACGTTCTTGTAGCGTGTCCATATAAATGTACATGATTCAACACAGGTTCTTCTAACGTACAATAATGTACAAGACACAAACAGAGTACAAGACACAACACACGTTCTTCTAACGTACAATAATGTACAAGATATAGCACACGTTCGTATAATTTTCCTTTACTGCGCATGCTGTAGGGTTGCTTGCTTGCTGCAATATCGCCTTTCTTTTTCTGAGGGTATTTTGGAAGACCCCTCCCTGATGTTGTGGAGTGGGCTTGTCTTGCGCCAACAATGACCTGTTGATTACAATGTAATGTGAAGTCATGTCATGTCATGTCATGTCATGTCATGTCATGTCATGTTCATGTCATTGTCATGTCATGCAATTTCATGTCATGTAATGTAATGTAATGTAATGTAATGTAATGTAATGTAATGTAATGTAATGTAATGTAATGTAATGTAATGTAATGTAATGTAATGTAATGTAATGTAATGTTGCATTTGGTGCATATGCTGCAGGGTAGAGCCAGCAGATCCAAGCGAGCCCATCTATCAGTTCCCCAAATGTTGATCGCTACCCCTCACATGGCACCATCACGGAGGAGGTGTGAGATTTATCATATATTTATATACCGTATATCACGAACAAATTTAATCCGGTATTAACATACTGTATACTACCGAATATTCTATATTGTATATTACATTCATGTATAGTTTATAGTTTTGTATTACATTTATATATATATATTATAGTTTATAGTTTTTAATGTTAGCTTTAAAAACTAAACGTGTGGCTGGTGGACACACCTACACACACGTAGACAAACTGCCCCCCCCCCCCCCCTATTATAGTACGGTGCCTGTTTGGCATTTGGCCCGCACTGTTTGGGCTGGGTTACATAATGGTTTAAACTTGTACTCCTCCCCACCTCCTTATGAACACACAGCCATGATGTTTCCCCCACTAAAAACACTGAGCCCCCCCCCCCCCATCCCCCTTCCCTCCCGTTGGTCGCACCTGTTTTGGCTGGGTTACATGACGGTTTATTGCCGGTTGTGTCTGCAGTGCATGCAAATGAAAACACTGATGGACGCATATCCCCTGAGATGGTCCCCTTGTGCACCCACAAGCACCCACATACCACAGTACTCCCCCCCCCCCCCCCCCCCCCTGCCCCCAGTTATCTCCACCCCCACCCCACCCAGCCATGTACCCCCACCCAACAAACAACCTCCCTTACAATTTAACATTTCCTGGCATGTTTCCTGCCCCTACCCCTTCCCCCACCCCAGCCATCCCACCAGCACCCCACCCTCTCCCAACTCTCATCCCTCCCCTCCCTCGCACACACACATACCAGCACACACATACTCCTTATCTGCCCCCCGTCCACTTCAGCTGTGGGCTTTGCCATAGCTAAAAGGCAAACGGGACGAAGAGCAGGCTGCAGATCCAACCCATCGACAACGTTTGCGCATATCCCGACTTCGCTGATAGCATCGGACCTGCACGATTGCGGACCTTCCCTGCCACTTCAGCTGTGATCGACAACTGACCCCACTGAGCAAACTGAACCTGTGCAATCGCAACCGTACATACCTGAAGCTTCTTCGCAAGCATGTATTCAGCTCGGCCAAGGACCTATCCTGTCCACACGAACTGCTCCAGAAGTCAACTTGATCTGAGACTTGGAAACATAGCTAAGTTCGTCCATTCAACTTTGCCGCGTTATCGCTATGGCACAATGCACAGCGACATGTTTCTCGATGCAGTGGGAAGAAGTTGCAGCCAATTTGCTGAAATGAGATGTTCGGTTAGACTTAGGGCGAGAATGCTCGGCGAGATTATTCATTTTGTCAACTTTGCCGCGTGCTTGCTATGGCACAATGTGGAGCGACATGTTTCTCAATGCATTGGGACGAAGTTGCAGTCAAGTTTCTGACATGCAATGGGATGGATGTGATTCGAAAACTTCTGCCAGGTGGGCTGACTGACCATGTCACCTTCCGTTGTGCGCAGCGACAGATCTCTTGATGCAAGGGGTCGATCTTGCTGAGATGCAAGGTAAAAGCTTGTAGGAAACCAAACTGTAGCGCTACCAAAATCAGGTGGATGAACTCAGGCGGAAAAAGGAGAAATCGGGCGAAATGCGCAACAGGTAGAATATGCAGGAGGCGAAGGTTGCATGAGGCAGAAGTCGCAGGAGGCCAAATCAGGCAGAAGTTAAAGCAGGAGGGATTAGAAGCGTGAATTGGCCTGAGCAGGAATTGGCTGGCGGAAGTCGGTTAAGTCGGTTACGCGATGATGACACCACCACGACCGCGACGACCGCGACCGCCATGATTTCTTTTTATATATATATATATATATATATATGTAATATATATCTATTATATAAAGAAATCATGGCGGTCGTGGTCGTGGTCGTGGTCGCGCGGTCGTGTCGTGGTGTCATTCATCGCGTAACCGACTTAACCGACTTCCCGCCCAGCCAATTTCCGCCAGGCCAATTCCCGCTTTCTGCCTTATGCAACCTTCGCCTCCTGCGTATTCTATCTGTTGCGCATCTCGCCCGATTTCTCCTTTTCCTGCCTGAGTTCATCCACCTGATTTCGGTAGCGCTGCAGTTCGTCTTCCTACAAGCTTTTCCCCCTGCATCTGTGCAAGAGCTTTCCCTTGCCGAACTGAATACATGCTCGTTAAGAAGAAGCTTTAGTTATGTATAGTTGTGATTGCGCAGGTTAAGCTTTTTCAGTGGGGTCGACTATCGATCACAGCTGAGGTGGCAGGGAAGCAGGTCCGATGCTTTTAGCGGAGTCGGATGATGCGCAAACGTTGTCGATGCTCTTCATCCCGTATGCCTTTCAGCTATGCCAAAGCCCACAAATGAAGTGGAGGGAGGCAGATATGGAGTATGTGTGTGCTGGTGGGTGCGTGTAGGAGGGAGGGGAGGGATGAGAGTGGGGAGAGGGTGGGGGCTGGTGGGATGGCTGGGGTGGGGGAAGGGATGGAGTCAGAAATATGTCAGGAAGAGTAAGGGAGCTATGTCTGTGGGCGGGGTACATAGTTGGGCTGGGGGGTGGGGGTGGAGATAACTGGGGGGGGGGGGGGGGGGGGGGGGGAGAGTACAGTGGTATTTGTGTGCTTGTGGGTGCACAAAGGAGGAGACCATCGCAAGGATATGCGTTCCGTCAATGTTTGAAGTTGCATGCACTGCAGAAAAAACCGTTTTGCAACCCAGCTCAAAACAGGTGTGGCCAACGGGAGGGAAGGGGGGAGGGGCGGATAATGGTTTGGTGGTGGTGGTGTGTGGGAATGGGGGGGGGCTTCAAGTGTAAACCATTCATGTAACCAGCCCCAAATAGGTGTGGCTAAAGGCCAAGATGGGCACCGTACTATGATTGGGGGGGGGGGGGGATCTTTGTGAGAGCAGGTGTGGCCACCGGCCACACGGGTTACCGTATGTATATATATATAGGGAGAGGCATCGATCTATATAGAGATAGATTTACATAAATCTTATATAGATCTATATAGATCTATATTGGCGAAGCTGGATTTTTTGAAAATCGCATAGGGCACCTTACAAAAATCAAAATCTGGTTTTACAATTATGGCATAGGGCACCATATCATATTGCAGGCGCTTCGACTGGATTTTTCCGGGTGTCTATCTGATGTAACTGCATATTGTTGTAGCGTATCACAAAATATCTATTTGCTATATATAGATCTATATAGAATTTTTTTTGGCAATATAGATCTATTTGCCGCCCCTATATTATATATATATATATATATATATACATGTATACCTGTATCTCCATAGGTGCCTAAGTCCGAAAACGCCCCTAAAGTCGATACAATAATAATGATTACAGAGCCGTACATGACCCAAACTGCTCGGAATCGAATTCTGTCTGCTCATATTGTTCGCGAAAGGTGTTCAGCTATGCGCGCAGCTATATTTCGTCCCCGTTCGCATCTGGTCGCGAGCAGCCTTGTTCGGCAGGCCGGTGCAGTACATCAGATGTGCGATAATTAGTGATACAAATCCCACTTCGCGTCATATACGAGGCCGCGCGAGCCTATTCCGAAGAAAGGTACCTCGGGAAGAAAGGCTTATCAAACCCCTATTACAAGGTCGGAGCTGCGCTCCTCAGCCTTGGCCTAGGAATCTACTGAAATAGCCTGTACATCTCAAGATTTTACCTCCCAATGGCCTACCACACCATGGCCCAGGATTAGGGTGTGTTTTCAATGATGTACTCCAAAACAAAAACTGAGTTCAGAAGCGGATGTTTGAAGACAAATAACTAAAAAGTTTGTTTTTAAATTTATCTTTCAAAAATATTTGAAATTTTTGAATTTCAAAAAAAAAAGTTGTTCGGCAACGCTACAGAGCACCTCTCAAGATAGAGCAAACCTGTGGCCCAAAACGTTTCAATTGAGGCTGTGCAGCTCTGACCTAGACTTAGGACACCCACGAAATGTAAATAAACAGTGTTTTGGGGGTCCGTACTCAACTTTACTGCTTGTGTACTGCCTTCCAAGGCCTTCTGCATTAAGTACTGGCAGGGAAAGACGTTACACAAACATTGTGTACCAGTGTTCTTTTAAAATGGCTTGTTTCAGTTGCGATAGGATCCGTATCACTTCATGCGTAAAACCCGTATCGACTTAGGGAACCCCATAGTAACAAATAGGCATGTTCACCATGACCTGGTTCCCACCATTTGAGAAAACCCAAATTCGAGTATTTATATGTTGAACTGATGTGTTGGGCAAAACTTATTGGCAAAAAAACGTTTTTGTTTTGACTTAAGGGCATAGGCTCAATCCATCTGTATCACTCAGGTCTGAACTTAGGCACCTATGGATATATATATATATATATATTTTTTTTTTTTTTTTTTTTTTTTTTTTTATTCTATGTTATATTGTATATTTTGAATCCTAGGTGGTGCTGGTTTGTGTGCAGGGTGAAAATCCTTTAATTGTTTTGATAACAGACGATTTAAGAAACAGGGTGATGTCAGGAAGTGAGGAGTGACAAATGGAGTGATGGCAGCAGTGATGACAGGAATCAATGTTAAGTGGGTGGGTGGTGTGGTGTGTGGGTGTGGGTGTGGGTTTGCAGGAACGTGCATGGACTATTTGTTTACACATGATGGCAGGAATCAATGTTAAGTGGGTGGGTTGGTTGTGTGGGTGTGGTGGTGGGTTGTTGGTTGATGACAGGAATCAATGTTAAGTTTGTTTGATCGCATGTCTATCAGCCTTCAAGCTGCTCATGGATCCGCTTGGCTTGGTTTGGCTTGGTTTGATCGCATGGTCTATCAGCCTTCAAGCTGCTCATCATCCGCTTGGCTTAATTTTGCTTGGTTTGATCGCATGGTCTATCAGCCTTCAAGCTGCTCATGATCCGCTTGGCTTGGTTTGGCTTGGTTTGATCGCATGGTCTATCAGCCTTCAAGCTGCTCATGATCCGCTTGGCTTGGTTTGGCTTGGTTTGATCGCATGGTCTATCAGCCTTCAAGCTGCTCATCATCCCGCTTGCTTGGTTTTGGCTTGGTTTGATCGCATGGTCTATCAGCCTTCAAGCTGCTCATGATCCGCTTGGCTTGGTTTGGCTTGGTTTGATCGCATGGTCTATAAGCCTTCAAGCTGCTCATCATC
>JAJSRW010000735.1:20000-35126 GCA_022414725.1 Microglena sp. YARC
TTTGGTCCTGTCAGGACCAGGGTGCTGATTTGGTCCTGTCAGGACCAGGGTGCTGCTTTGGTCCTGTCAGGACCAGGGTACTGATTTGATCCTGTCAGGACCAGGGTACTGATTTGGTCCGTAGTATGCTGATTTGGTCTGTAGTATTTGGTATGCTTATTCCGTAGTATTTGGTCCGTAGTATGCTGAGTCAACCTGAAATTCCATACTATTTGGTATGCTGAGCCCGTAGTATTTGGGCAGTAGTATTTAGTATGCTGATTTGGTCTGTAGTGTGCTGATTTGGTCCGTAGTGTGCTGATTTGGTCCGTAGTGTGCTGATTTGGTCCGTAGTGTGCTGATTTGGTCCGTAGTGTGCTGATTTGGTCCGTAGTGTGCTGATTTGGTCCGTAGTGTGCTGATTTGGTCCGTAGTGTGCTGATTTGGTCCGTAGTGTGCTGATTTGGTCGGTAGTGTGCTGATTTGGTCCGTAGTGTGCTGATTTGGTCGGTAGTGTGCTGATTTGGTCCGTAGTGTGCTGATTTGGTCCGTAGTGTGCTGATTTGGTCGGTAGTGTGCTGATTTGGTCGGTAGTGTGCTGATTTGGTCCGTAGTGTGCTGATTTGGTCCGTAGTGTGCTGATTTGGTCGGTAGTGTGCTGTGTGCTGATTTGGTCCGTAGTGTGCTGATTTGGTCCGTAGTGTGTCTGATTTTGGTCCGGTAGTGTGCTGATTTGGTCCGTAGTGTGCTGATTTGGTCCGTAGTGTGCTGATTTGGTCCGTAGTGTGCTGATTTGGTCGGTAGTGTGCTGATTTGGTCCGTAGTGTGCTGATTTGGTCCGTAGTGTGCTGATTTGGTCCGTAGTGTGCTGATTTGGTCCGTAGTGTTGTGCTGATTTGGTCCCGTAGTGTGCTGATTTGGTCCGGTGTGCTGATTTTGTAGTGTGCTGATTTGGTCCTGTCAGGACCAGGTTACTACATGTTGTCATTTTGGGTTGCGCTTTTGACGCAACTGCCTCCTTCTTGGTTGCGCTTCTGACTCAACTGAAGACGGAAATCTGCACAATGCGCCCAGAGGGAGTTTAAACAATTGCGTCAATCGCGCAGTTGGGATTCCCCAACCTTGCGCGCTAGCACGCAATAGCACATGTCATGTAGTACCCTGGTCAGCACTGTTTCCTTTTTGGGCTACGCGTAGCAGCTTCTAGGCAGGTCCTTTCCCCTATCCTTGGGCCAAACCTGAAGATAGCTTGTGCGTCTGGAGGCTTGCATGGCAGGCGTTTCAATCAGGGTACTACAAAGCGCGCGCGGCAGCGCGATTTTGCGCACGCTTTTTGAGCCCCTCGGCGTGTTTCGCGCAGTTTTTTCAACACCCTGTGGGCGCAACGCGCAGTGGGGCTCAAAAAGGCAGCGCGCCAGGCCGCCAGCGCGCAAAAGCGCGCGCTTGGAAGTACCCTGGTCCTGGTAGCTTCAGTGGGGCTGCCCCGGGGTGCTAGGGGCCCACCAAGGGGGTCGGGGTCTCGGGTAGCTACCGGGATAGGTAGTAGGGGGACAAAGCACTAAAACAATCTCTGACTGGCGCTTCAAGCTCTAGGCTTGACTCAGGAGCTGGCTAATGGAGCTGGCTCGAAGCTGCCATGTGAATCCTCCAAAAGAAACAGTGCCTACCTGTCACAATGAACGGAAATGGAGCTGGCTGGAAGCTACCATGTGAATCCCCAAAAAGAAACAGTGCCTACTTGTCACAATGGCAGAAACAGTGCCTACCTGTCACAATGGAAGAAACAGTGCCGACCTGTCACAATGGACTCACACCAGCCAAAGAGGCTACACAGAAATCCCGTCATCCTCTGCTTTTTGGTCTGCCTCGGCACCTGACTGACAGGACAAAAAAGGAACGAGAACGCCAGGTGGGGCGTGGGATTAAGGGAGCCAGTCGTTTGAAGGTAGAAGTCTACCTTACATGGATGTACCTAACATGGCTGTTAACAACGACCGCGAGCACTCAGATGCACCGGGGATTCGAAACCCACACCTGCTTTGTCAAGATGAATGGTCAACCAGTCAAACATTGGACAGATGGAAGGTACATTGGACAGATGGAAGGTACATTGGACAGATGGAAGGTACATTGGACAGATGGAAGGTACATTGGACAGAGGAATGGTCAACCAGTAAAACATTGGACAGATGGAAGGTACATCCAGTCTGGACGCCACCCAGAACTTCACAACTAGAGCCAAAGAGTTCCCGACTCAGCAGTTGGAAGCTCAAGCAGCAGGATTCCGCGCTTGTTTAAAGCAACGATGAAAATAAAGTTTAAGGTCAGGGCTGAGGCCAAGGCTAGAACAACCCAGGCCAAATCGCCCACAACTCCAGCCGAGGCGCCTTCCGCACCCGAGCCCTTGACAACAACTTGCAACACCTGCAATGCCGTGGTTCAGTGCCCTCCCAGCAACAAGGCCAACCTTAAGTCGCACCAGGCCAGAAAGAAGTACATGGCAGCCAAGGCGTCCAAGTCTGGCTTTTCCCCCCTCTCTAGGTTCTTCAAGCCATCCACTGCCTGGTTTCCAGCCAAAGCCCCAATCAGTATAAGGGCCAAATATCAGGGGCCTAGCCATAAGCGCCAATGTATCTGAACTGTAACTGGATCAGGCTAGACAAATACTGTACTTTATGCGGGTATCGGGTGGATGGTGGGGTGTTTCACTGCCTGAGGCCACTTAGGCCACACACCGTTGTATCTCATGAGACTCCTCTGACTGATCTTATTTATGAACTACACTTCGAAAAAAATGGAACTGCAGATGAAATTCACTAGTTGCATCCGACCTCTTATCACCAGAGATAATTTAGGGTGTGTATGTGTGTGGGGGGGTGGGGGGTGGGGGGCAGGGGTCGCTTATAAATAAGCCAAACCACGTTTTATGATGGCCAACTGATAGAGCTCGACGTGAGGGTCATTACACAGCTAACTTTCAAGACATGATTATTATTGTGAAGAAGATATTGGCTTTTAAGCCAAAGGGGGGGGGGGGGGGGGGGGGGGAAGGGCAAAAAAACAACTTCATAGCGTATGTGTCAAAAATAACTCTAATGGGCCCCCTGCTCACTCCACATTGAACTCTTGATTGTGGCCTCTGACGTAGGGGCAGGGCTATGTGTTGGCTACCCCATGTTTGAAACGTTTCGTCTCACTCTCTCTCACCCTATTTTGTACTAAACTTGTTTTTGATCTTTGATTGTTTTTCGAAATTTGTGGGGGTTCCTCAAAATCTCCTCCTGTTATAACATTGGATGAGAAGTCTGAAGCCCCTCTCAGTGATATACAATGGTCTAGTGGTAGACCAGATTGCTGTAGGACGAAGAGTCGGGGGTTCGAATCCCCTTTCGGTCGCTCTTGGCGTTGCAGGTCGTCGTCAACCGCGATGGTAGCTTGTCCAGTTGAGGTAGGAGACCACTCCCCACCCGCGTACGACCGGGCTCCCTTAACACCACCAGGCGTTATCATTACCTTGGATGAGAAGTTCCCTTCTTGCATACCGTAGTTGTATCCACGGCTGTATGAAGATATTGTTTCGAGCAGCGGCCACATATGTACCGGCCTGCTTTTGCGTGCACCGGTATGGCTTGCAGCTAGCGTCGTTGTGCTACCTGGTTTGACTCTACCCTTCATACAGGGCTCCAAATGGCGGTGCCATGACCCCCCCGAACCCCAAAATGTGCCCCAAGGGAGCTGATAATTCTGACCGATGTGGGGTTCGGAACCACGCCCTTTCGGAATACGATATTAATTGCGAGACATGCGCCCGCAGTAATCCTTAACGTACCGCCTTAGACCGCTCGGCCAATCGGTCGGAGAACTCGACGTGCGCAGCGGAGCAGAACCGGCCAGCTGTCAGGTGCATGCGTTTGAATTAAATGGAATTGCGAGGTCTCCGGTTCGATCCTCGTAGGGGACGGATTCGGAAGAGTCGCTTTCCATTCACGGGAGGGGGGGCGCCTTACCTCGGAGGGCACTTATTCGCGTACCCATAGCAGGGTGTTGGACGGTGGACGCGGTGTAATCAATCGTGGCAAGGACCACCGTGGATGAACACACGAGCTCCACATTCGGCTGTATACCCGGCCATGGTAGGACCCTTCACCTCACTCCGGATCACCCTACGTCAGCCACTCGTGAGACCCATCGAAGGACATATAACCGAAGGACTCTGGTTAAGAGACTCCAACATGGGGCGAGTGGTACCATTGTATGCACTCTCTTGCCATGGTCAACCCTCCAAGTTGGTCGCTATATAGGGCAGGGCATAGATGTCCTCTAGTACTTGGTAAGCGTGTCCTCCATCGGGTGGCTGTATTTGGCTATTGGGTATGATGGGCGTTTCTTGGGGCTTGGCTTCCTAGACTGCATTCTGGGTTCTCACATAGCAGGGTGTTGGACGGTGGACGCGGTGTAATCAATCGTGGCAAGGACCACCGTGGATGAACACACGAGCTCCACATTCGGCTGTATACCCGGCCATGGTAGGACCCTTCACCTCACTCCGGATCACCCTACGTCAGCCACTCGTGAGACCCATCGAAGGACATATAACCGAAGGACTCTGGTTAAGAGACTCCAACATGGGGCGAGTGGCACCATTGTAATGCACTCTCTTTGCCATGGTCAACCCTCCAAGTTGTCGCTATATAGGGCAGGGCCTAGATGTCCTCTAGTACTTGGTAGCGTGTCCTCCATCGGTGGCTGTATTTGGCTATTGGGTATGATGGGCGTTTTCTTGGGGCTTGGCTTCCTAGACTGCATTCTGGTTTCTCACATCCCACCTCCTCCGCATGCATGAGAATTTGGGGGAACCTCTATCTCAAACATTTCCCCGCACGCCTTTTTATTGGCATGGCGCTTCCAGCCCCCCCCCCCCCCCCCTTTCGCCTCCTTTACACTCTATTCCAGCTGTGATTAGTTTGTTGGTGTTGTTACTCCACATTGAACTCTTTGATTGTGGCCTCTGACGTAGGGGCAGGGCTATGTGTTGGCTACCCCATGTTTGAAACGTTTCGTCTCACTCTCTCTCACCCTATTATTGTACTAAACTTGTTTTTGATCTTTGATTGTTTTCGACATTTGTGGGGGTTTCCTCAAAATCCTCCTCCTGTTATAACATTGGATGAGAAGTCTGAAGCCCCTCTCAGTGATATACAATGTCTAGTGGTAGACCAGATTGCTATAGGACGAAGAGTCGGGGGTTCGAATCCCCTTTCGGTCGCTCTTTGGCGTTGCAGGTCGTCGTCAAACCGCGATGGTAGCTTGTCCAGTTGAGGTAGGAGACCACTCCCCACCGCGTACGACGGCTCCCTTAACACCACCAGGCGTTATCATTACCTTGGATGAGAAGTTCCCTTCTTGCATACCGGTAGTTGTATCCACGGCTGTATGAAGATATTGTTTCGAGCAGTGCGGCCACATATGTACCGCGCTGCTTTGCGTGCACCGGTTATGGCTTGCAGCTAGCGTCGTTGTGCTACCTGGTTTTGACTCTACCCTTCATACAGGGCTCCAATGGCGGTGCCATGACCCCCCCGAACCCCAAAATGTGCCCAAGGGAGCTGATAATTCTGACCGATGTGGGGTTCGGAACCACGCCCTTTCGGAATACGATATTAATTGCGAGACATGCGCCCGCAGTAATCCTTAACGTACCGCCTTAGACCGCTCGGCCAATCGGTCGGAGAACTCGATGTGCGCAGCGGAGCAGAACCGGCCAGCTGTCAGGTGCATGCGTTTGAATTAAATGGAATTGCGAGGTCTCCGGTTCGATCCTCGTAGGGGACGGATTCGGAAGAGTCGCTTTCCATTCACGGGAGGGGGGGCGCCTTACCTCGGAGGGCACTTATTCGCGTACCCATAGCAGGGTGTTGGACGGTGGACGCGGTGTAATCAATCGTGGCAAGGACCACCGTGGATGAACGCACGAGCTCCACATTCGGCTGTATACCCGGCCATGGTAGGACCCTTCACCTCACTCCGGATCACCCTACGTCAGCCACTCGTGAGACCCATCGAAGGACATATAACCGAAGGACTCTGGTTAAGAGACTCCAACATGGGGCGAGTGCACCATTGTATGCACTCTCTTGCCATGGTCAACCCTCCAAGTTGGTCGCTATATAGGGCAGGGCCTAGATGTCCTCTAGTACTTGGTAAGCGTGTCCTCCATCGGGTGGCTGTATTTGGCTATTGGGTATGATGGGCGTTTCTTGGGGCTTGGCTTCTTAGACTGCATTCTGGGTTCTCACATCCCACCTCCTCCGCATGCATGAGAATTTGGGGGAACCTCTATCTCAAACATTTCCGCCGCACGCCTTTTTATTGGCATGGCGCTTCCAGCCCCCCCCCCCCCCCCCTCCCTTTCGCCTCCTTTACACTCTATTCCAGCTGTGATTAGTTTGTTGGTGTTGTTACTCCACATTGAACTCTTGATTGTGGCCTCTGACGTAGGGGCAGGCTATGTGTTGGCTACCCCATGTTTGAAACGTTTTCGTCTCACTCTCTCTCACCCTATTTTGTACTAAACTTGTTTTTGATCTTTGATTGTTTTTCGACATTTGTGGGGGTTCCTCAAAATCCTCCTCCTGTTATAACATTGGATGAGAAGTCTGAAGCCCCTCTCAGTGATATACAATGGTCTAGTGGTAGACCAGATGCTGTAGGACGAAGAGTCGGGGGTTCGATCCCCTTTCGGTCGCTCTTGCGTTTGCAGGTCGTCGTCAACCGCGATGGTAGCTTGTCCAGTTGAGGTAGGAGACCACTCCCCACCCGCGTACGACCGGGCTCCCTTAACACCACCAGGCGTTATCATTACCTTGGATGAGAAGTTCCCTTCTTGCATACGGGTAGTTGTATCCACGGCTGTATGAAGATATTGTTTCGAGCAGCGGCCACATATGTACCGCCTGCTTTGCGTGCACCGGTATGGCTTGCAGCTAGCGTCGTTGTGCTACCTGGTTTGACTCTACCCTTCATACAGGGCTCCAAATGGCGGTGCCATGACCCCCCCGAACCCCAAAATGTGCCCCAAGGGAGCTGATAATTCTGACCGATGTGGGGTTCGGAAACACGCCCTTTCGGAATACGATATTAATTGCGAGACATGCGCCCGCAGTAATCCTTAACGTACCGCCTTAGACCGCTCGGCCAATCGGTCGGAGAACTCGACGTGCGCAGCGGAGCAGAACCGGCCAGCTGTCAGGTGCATGCGTTTGAATTAAATGGAATTGCGAGGTCTCCGGTTCGATCCTCGTAGGGGACGGATTCGGAAGAGTCGCTTTCCATTCACGGGAGGGGGGGCGCCTTACCTCGGAGGGCACTTATTCGCGTACCCATAGCAGGGTGTTGGACGGTGGACGCGGTGTAATCAATCGTGGCAAGGACCACCGTGGATGAACACACGAGCTCCACATTCGGCTGTATACCCGGCCATGGTAGGACCCTTCACCTCACTCCGGATCACCCTACGGTCAGCACTCGTGAAACCCATCGAAGGACATATAACCGAAGGACTCTGGTTAAGAGACTCCAACATGGGGCGAGTGGTACCATTGTATGCACTCTCTTGCCATGGTCAACCCTCCAAGTTGGTCGCTATATAGGGCAGGGCCTAGATGTCCTCTAGTACTTGGTAAGCGTGTCCTCCATCGGGTGGCTGTATTTGGCTATTGGGTATGATGGGCGTTTCTTGGGGCTTGGCTTCCTAGACTGCATTCTGGGTTCTCACATAGCAGGGTGTTGGACGGTGGACGCGGTGTAATCAATCGTGGCAAGGACCACCGTGGATGAACACACGAGCTCCACATTCGGCTGTATACCCGGCCATGGTAGGACCCTTCACCTCACTCCGGATCACCCTACGTCAGCCACTCGTGAGACCCATCGAAGGACATATAACCGAAGGACTCTGGTTAAGAGACTCCAACATGGGGCGAGTGGCACCATTGTATGCACTCTCTTGCCATGGTCAACCCTCCAAGTTGGTCGCTATATAGGGCAGGGCCTAGATGTCCTCTAGTACTTGGTAAGCGTGTCCTCCATCGGGTGGCTGTATTTGGCTATTGGGTATGATGGGCGTTTCTTGGGGCTTGGCTTCCTAGACTGCATTCTGGGTTCTCACATCCCACCTCCTCCGCATGCATGAGAATTTGGGGGAACCTCTATCTCAAACATTTCCCCGCACGCCTTTTTATTGGCATGGCGCTTCCAGCCCCCCCCCCCCCCCTCCCTTTCGCCTCCTTTACACTCTATTCCAGCTGTGATTAGTTTGTTGGTGTTTTTACTTCCACATTGAACTCTTGATTGTGGCCTCTGACGTAGGGCAGGGCTATGTGTTGGCTACCCCATGTTTTGAAAATCGTTTTCGTCTCACTCTCTCTCACCCTATTTTGTACTAAAACTTGTTTTTTGATCTTTTGATTGTTTCGACATTTGTGGGGGTTCCTCAAATCCCTCCTCCTGTTATAACATTGGATGAGAAGTCTGAAGCCCCTCTCAGTGATATACAATGGTCTAGTGGTAGACCAGATTGCTGTAGGACGAAGAGTCGGGGGTTCGAATCCCCTTTCGGTCGCTCTTGGCGTTGCAGGTCGTCGTCAACCGCGATGGTAGCTTGTCAAGTTGAGGTAGGAGACCACTCCCCACCCGCGTACGACCGGGCTCCCTTAACACCACCAGGCGTTATCATTACCTTGGATGAGAAGTTCCCTTCTTGCATACCGGTAGTTGTATCCACGGCTGTATGAAGATATTGTTTCGAGCAGCGGCCACATATGTACCGGCCTGCTTTGCGATGCACCGGTATGGCTTGCAGCTAGCGTCGTTGTGCTACGCTGGTTTGACTCTACCCTTCATAAGGGCTCCAAATGGCGGTGCCATGACCCCCCCAGAACCCCAAAATGTGCCCCAAGGGAGCTGATAATTCTGACCGATGTGGGTTCGGAACCACGCCCTTTCGGAATACGATATTAATTGCGAGACATGCGCCCGCAGTAATCCTTAACGTACCGCCTTAGACCGCTCGGCCAATCGGTCGGAGAACTCGATGTGCGCAGCGGAGCAGAACCGGCCAGCTGTCAGGTGCATGCGTTTGAATTAAATGGAATTGCGAGGTCTCCGGTTCGATCCTCGTAGGGGACGGATTCGGAAGAGTCGCTTTCCATTCACGGGAGGGGGGGCGCCTTACCTCGGAGGGCACTTATTCGCGTACCCATAGCAGGGTGTTGGACGTGGACGCGGTGTAATCAATCGTGGGCAAGGACCACCGTGGATGAACGCACGAGCTCCACATTCGGCTGTATACCCGGCCATGGTAGGACCCTTCACCTCACTCCGGATCACCCTACGTCAGCCACTCGTGAGACCCATCGAAGGACATATAACCGAAGGACTCTGGTTAAGAGACTCCAACATGGGGCGAGTGGCACCATTGTATGCACTCTCTTGCCATGGTCAACCCTCAAGTTGGTCGCTATATAGGGCAGGGCCTAGATGTCCTCTAGTACTTGGTAAGCGTGTCCTCCATCGGGTGGCTGTATTTGGCTATTGGGTATGATGGGCGTTTCTTGGGGCTTGGCTTCTTAGACTGCATTCTGGGTTCTCACATCCCACCTCCTCCGCATGCATGAGAATTTGGGGGAACCTCTATCTCAAACATTTCCCCGCACGCCTTTTTATTGGCATGGCGCTTTCCAGCCCCCCCCCCCCCCCCCTCCCTTTCGCCTCCTTTACACTCTATTCCAGCTGTGATTAGTTTGTTGGTGTTGTTACTCCCACATTGAACTCTTGATTGGTGGCCTCTGACGTAGGGGCAGGGCTATGTGTTGGCTACCCCATGTTTGAAACGTTTCGTCTCACTCTCTCTCACCCTATTTTGTACTAACTTGTTTTTGATCTTTGATTGTTTTCGACATTTGTGGGGGTTCCTCAAAAATCCCTCCTCCTGTTATAACATTGGATGAGAAGTCTGAAGCCCCTCTCAGTGATATACAATGTCTAGTGGTAGACCAGATTGCTTGGGTAGGACGAAGAGTCGGGGGTTCGAATCCCCTTTCGGTCGCTCTTGGCGTTGCAGGTCGTCGTCAACCGCGATGGTAGCTTGTCCAGTTGAGGTAGGAGACCACTCCCCACCCGCGTACGACCGGGCTCCCTTAACACCACCAGGCGTTATCAATACCTTGGATGAGAAGTTCCCTTCTTGCATACCGGTAGTTTGTATCCACGGCTGTATGAAGATATTGTTCGAGCAGCGGCCACATATATGTACCGCCTGCTTTGCGTGCACCGGTAATGGCTTTGCAGCTAGCGTCGTTGTGCTACCTGGTTTGACTCTACCCTTCATACAGGGCTCCAAATGGCGGTGCCATGACCCCCCCGAACCCCAAAATGTGCCCTAAGGGAGCTGATAATTCTGACCGATGTGGGGTTCGGAACCACGCCCTTTCGGAATACGATATTAAATTGCGAGACATGCGCCCGCAGTAATCCTTAACGTAACCGCCTTAGACCGCTCGGCCAATCGGTCGGAGAACTCGACGTGCGCAGCGGTAGCAGAACCGGCCAGCTGTCAGGTGCATGCGTTTGAATTAAATGGAATTGCGAGGTCTCTCGGTTCGATCCTCGTAGGGGACGGATTCGGAAGAGTCGCTTTCATATTCACGCCTTACCCTTACTCGGAGGGCACTTATTCGCGTACCCATAGCAGGGTGTTGGACGGTGGACGCGGTGTAATCTTAATCGTGGCAAGGACCATCCGTGGATAACACACGAGCTCCACATTCGGCTTGTATACCCGGCATGGTAGGACCCTTCACCTCTACTCCGGATTCAACCCTATCGTCAGCCACTTTCGTGAGACCTCATCGAAGGACATATAACCGAAGGACTCTGGTTAAGAGACTCAACATGGGGCGAGTGTACCATTGTATGCACTCTCTTGCCATGGTCAACCCTCCAAAGTTGGTCGCTATATAGGCCAGGGCCTAGATGTCCTCTAGTACTTGGTAAGCGTGTCCTCCTATCGGGTGGCTGTATTTGGCTAATGGTATGATGGGCGTTTCTTGGGCTTGGGCTTCCTAGACTGCATTCTGGGTTCTTCACATCCCACCACGGTGTTGGACGGTGGCGCAATCCGTGCATGACACACGAGCTCCACATTCGCTGTGGATTACCCGGGCGATGGTAGGACCAATTCCACCTCACTCCGGATCACCGTACGTAAGCCACTCGGTGAAGACCCATCGAAGGACATATTACACGAGACGTAAGAGAACTCATACATGGGCGTAGTGGGGCACCAATTGTAATAAATAATCTGCCTTTTTAACCCTTGTTGGTCTTTTCTAATGGCTTGCTTCTTGGTAAGACATCGCTGTATTTTGGCCCCCCCCCCGCTCCACCCCGCGCCTTCCCTTTCGCCTCCTTTACACTCTATCCAGCTGTGATTGAGTTTGTTGGTTGTTTTGTTATCTCAATTGAACTCTTTGATTGTGCCACTGAGTAGGGGCATGGGCTATTGTGGTTGTGCTACCCCTATTTTGGATAACGTTTCGTCTCACTCCTCACCTACTATTTGTAGCTAAACTTGTTTTGATCTTGATTGTTTTCGGAATTTTGTGGGGGTTCCTCAATCTCTCCTCCTGTTATATTTACAATTGGATGAGTAAGTTGAAGCCTTCCCCTCTTCAGTGGATAGTACTATGGTCTAGCTGGTAAGACCAGAATTGCCTGTAGGATTGAGAAGAGTCCGGGGTTCGAATCCCTTTCGGTCGTTCTCTTAGGCGTTGCATGGTCGTTCTCAACCGCGATGGTTAGCTTGTCAGTTGAGGTAGGGAGACACATCCCACCCGCGTTACGACCGGGCTCTCCCTTTAACACCACCTTAGTGCGTTTATCATTTACTCTTGGATGAGAATTCCCTTCTTGCATTGCCGGTAGTTTGTATCTCCTCGGCTGTATGAATGATATTTTCGAGCAGCGGCCACAATGTTTATCGGCCTGCTTGTGCGTGCACCGGTATGGCTTGCAGCTAGCGTCGTTTTGTGCTACTCTGGTTGACTCTACCCCTTCATTACAGGGCTTTCCAAAGCGTGCCATGACCCCCTTCGAATCCCCAAAATGTGCCCATAGGGAGCTGCACTAATTCTGAGCCGATGTGGGGTCGATACGCCACGCCCTTTCGGATACGCATATTAATGTGGCGAGACAAATGCGCCGCAGTAATCCTTAACTACGCCTTAGACCGCTCGGCCATCCGGTTCGGTAGGGAACTCGAAGTGCGCAATGGTGCAGAGCCGGCCAGCTGCAGGTGCAATGTCGTTTGAATGGTAATGGAATTGCGAGGTTCTCTTCGGGTTTCGATCCTTCGCTAGGGGACGGATTGGGAAGAGTCGCTTTCCATTCACGGGAGGGGGGGCGCCTTACCTCGAGGGCACTTATTCGCGTTTACCAGTAGCAGGGTGTTTGGTATCGGTCGACGCGTGTATATCAATTCGTGGCAAGGACCACTCTTTGCGTGGAGTTGAACACACGCAGCTCCACATTTCGGTTCTGTTATACCCGGCCATGTAGGAACCTTCACCTTCACTCCGGATCACCCTATCGTTAAGCCGATCTTCGTGAGACCCATCGAAGGACATATATACCGAAGGGACGTGCTGGTTATATGAGACTCAAACATGGGTCGAGTGGCACCATTGTATGCACTCTCTTGCCATTTGGTCAACCCTTCCAGTTGGGTCGTATATTAGGGCAGGGCCTAGATGTCCTCTAACGTACTTGGTTAAGCGTGTCTCCATCGGGTGGCTTGTATTTTGCTAATTGGGGTTATGATGGGCGTTCTTGGGCTTGGCTTCCTTAGACTGCATTCCTTGGGTTCTCACATCTCCAACCTCCTCCCGCAATTTTGCATGGAGAATTTGGGGAACCTCTATTCAACATTTTCCCCGCACGCCTTTTTATTGGGGTGCAATGGCGCTTCCAGCCGCCCCCCCCCCCCCCTCCCCTTCCTTTCGGCCTTCCTTTTACACTCTATTCATCTGTGATTGAGTTTTGTTGGTGTTGTTACTCACATTGAACTCTTGATTGTTTGGCATGACGTAGGGGCAGGGCTTATTGTTGGCTCCCCATTTTGAAACGTTTTCGGTCTCACTCTCTCTCACCCCTATTTTGTGTACTAAACTTGTTTTTTGATTCTTTGATTGTTTCGACATTTGTTGGGTGGTTCTCAAAATTCCCTTCCTGTTTATAACTTGATGAGAATATCTGCGCCCTCTCTATGATTAACAATTTGGTCCCCTATTGTGGTAGACGCAATTTGCCTGTAGGACGAAGAGTCGTGTTGGGTTCGAAATCCCCTTTCGGTTTCGCTCTTGGCGGTTGCTAGTGTCGTCTTTCAAACCGGATGGTTAGCTTGTCCAGTTGAGTAGGGTAGACGCACTATCCCCACCTCGTATGAGCCGTGCCTCCTTACAACCTATCTCAGGCTTATCATTACTTGGATGAGAATTTCCCCTTCTTGCATAGCCGGTAGTTGTATTCCATTCTGGCTGTTGATTATTGAATATTTGTTTTTCTTTGAGCAGCGGCCACAATAATTGTAAACCGCCTGCTTTGCGTGTCATCACGGTATGGTTGCAGCTAGCGTCGTTTGTATCTAACCTGGTTTTGACGCTCTACCCTTCATACAGGGCTCCAAATGGCGGTGCCCAATGCCCCTCCGACCCCAAAATGTGCCCCAAGGGATGCTGATAATTCTGGACCCGATGTGGGGGTTCGACCACGCCGCTTCGGAATATTTCGATATTAATTGGTCGAGACAGTGCGCCCTGCAGTAATCCTGTTAACTTTGTACCGCTTAGACGCGCTCGGTCCAATCGGTCGGAAACTCGAAGTGCGTCATGGTGCAGAGCCGGGCAGCTGTCAGTGCATGCGTTCTGAAATTAAATGGAATTTGCCGAGGTTCCTCCGGTTGATCCTCATTTTGGTGGTACGGATTCTGGATTAGAGTCGTTTCCATCTCACATTGGGAAGGGGTGTGCGTTCCTTATCCTTCGGTATGGCAATCTTATTCGCGTACCCTTTAGCAGGGTGCTTGGACGGTTCGACGTCGGTGTATATGCGAATCGTGGCAGAGTGACCCACGCGTGGATGTAAGTTCACACGAGGCTCCAAATTCGGGTCTGTATAAAACCCCGTCCTAAGTAGCAACCTTCACCTCTACTCCGGATCACCCTGACGTGCCCTTCGTGGAGACCCTATTTGTATTATGTACTATTATGAAGGTACTCTGGTTAAGAGACTCCAACAGGGGCGATGTGGCACCATGTTATGCATCCTTGGCCAGGTCAACTCCTATATAGTTGGTGCTATATTATGTGAGGGCTACGATTGGTCTTAGTACTTGGTAAGCGCACGTGTCCTCGCAGCGGGTGGTTCTGTATTTTGGCCCCTTAATTGGGGGGGTTTGTATGAGGGTCTGTTCTTGGGTCTTGTGCTTCTCTCTAGCGGTTTATCTTGGGTTCTCACATCCCACCTCTCCGCATGCATGAGAATTTGGGGGATACCTTCTTTCTCAACTTATCTATTTTCTCCCGCACGCGTTTATTGCATGGCGCTTCGCAGGTCTCCCCCCCCCCCCCCCCCGTTCCCTTTGCCTTCCTTTTACCTCTATTTTGCCAGCCTGTGTATTAGTTTGTTGTGTATGTTACGTGTTCAGCATTGACTCTGATTGTGTCCCTCATTGACGTAGGGGCAGGTGCTATTGTGTTGGCGTACCATGTTTGGAAACGTTTTCGGGTCTCCACTCTCTCTCACCCTTAATTTTGTACTAAACTGTGTTTTTTGATCTTTGATTGTTTTCGACCATTTGGTGGGGTTCCTCAAAATCTTTCGCTTCCTGTTATATTTATCTTGGATTGTAGAAGTCTGAAAGCCCTTCGTGATATATTCATTATGGTCTAGTGGTAGATCCAGATGCTGTACGGACTGTAGAGTTCGGGGTTCGACCATCCCCTTTCGGGAATTCGCTCCGTTTGGCGTTGCAGGTGCGTCTTCCAACCGCGATGGTAGGCTTTTGTCCAGTTGAGGTTTAGGGACCACTCT
>JAJSRW010001876.1:0-19015 GCA_022414725.1 Microglena sp. YARC
TGTTTCGGACATTTGATACACAGGCTACCGAACCGTAATTGGTGACCACACCCATCTCCCCACTCACATCAGATCAGCTTGCCCCTAACCGTAAACAACACATGGACATCGTCCACATCCATCCCTCTAGGCCTCAATCGTCCGGCACATTTTTTTCCCAAAAGAAAACATCCCACTCCTCCTCCTCGTTGGTGTTCTTCCGAGTCTTTCAAGCTCAAGACGATCTCGACGAACATAACCCTCGCGACAAAGTTTTTTAACGGGCTGCTGAAAAATACGACCGCCACACATACCCATCGAGTTTCAGCCAGAGGACCTCTTCGACAGTAATGCTCCCGAAACATCGACACGATTTCCATCGTTTTTTTTATGGACGGCCACTCGCTTCTCTCCGAATGTGTGGTTGACAAAATCCCCAGGTTGACTGGACGTCGACATTGCACGTCGTCCAGACACACGGCGGAAAAAGTGTCAGCGTATCATTTGGCACAACACGATCAGAATTCTAATAATACGAAGATTTTAAAATCACTGACGTGTTGTCGCGTTTCTCTTCTGCACTCGAAGGGTTGCAACAAAAAATGTCCCGGTCCGACTTTTCTGAGAAAAAATCCTTTCGGAAAAACAGAAAACATTTTCAGGATGAGAGCATGACAAATAATGAAGACGCCTTCGCCTGAAATCTTTCGCCGTGACTGTGTTCACCTTCATACTCTGATGATCTTCATTGTAATGGTACCCGCCGGAGTATCTACAGCGAAAGGTCTTGTTGTTAAGCGTCGGAACCGTCCGTAAACGGTCGCGAATACCTGATGCGTCTGGACTGCCGGTTGCGCGACCGAGCGAGACGCGCGCGGGGGGGGGGGGGGGAACCTCATGGCGCGCATCCAACTCGAATCTTAAATCAAGCTGGTTCAGCATCTCGTGGCCAAGTACCCCCCTGAAAAACCGGTTTTAGTGCGCCCAGCTGTACGATAACTACAACCCAGACCGCTTCTCTCGGAGGCGGGGCGGAAACTTGGGTACACATCAGTACTCAGTAAACAAGGGTGAGAAAGATCGCTATTGTGTCTTGCGTCCAGCGTGACCACGAGATAGTGGAGGAGAACATCCTCATGTATGTCGCGATCCACGAAGCTGGGTCACCTCGGGACGGACGAGTTGGGACACACAACGCCCAAGTTCTGGTTCGAACTTCAAGTGGATACTGGAAGAGGCGATGTCTATTGGGCTCTACAACCAGGGTCGACTTGACAACGAGCCAAAAAAGTATTGCGGGGTATTCAACATCACACTCATCCATCGTTTGATGGTTTTACAGCGTTCTTGTGCTACAAAAAATATACATCGAAAAAATAATGAGTCATCCGGGGTACGCGCATGCATTGTACACGTCTCCTGTGTGTCACTTCTTCCCTTTGATCGCGTGGGGGATTTCCACTTACATATTGAGGTCGAAGACAAGCATCAAAGAAGAGTTGACATTGTGAGAACGTAGGATCACGTTACGCCGGTTTAAGGAATGACCTTGGGTTCTCGATTGATACAGCCTCTCATAATGTTAGCAGCGTCGGGCTGGCGATCGTTATGTCAATAATGCACTTGTTTGTCTTCCGCATCGCTCGTAGGAAACCGTAACAGAGGCCATATTTTTCTTTGCGGTTTGAACCTCTCATGTACCACATTCCAAGTTGTGCATCTCGCACTTCCATCCCGCACAGATCTATGATGCTTTGTCACCTCTTGGGGATTGTGGTGTAGATGCCAAACTACTAATGTACACAGTCCCAATGGATAAGTTTGTCATCTGCATCGCTCTGGAGACAGAACCTCTTTTCATCGTCTTTGCGTCTTTCGCGAGTAGCTGATGGACCGGTCGTTGAAGAGCCAGTTCGCAAAGGCGCCCTTGGTCGTTGGGCGGCCGACAGTGTAAAACTGCCCCCGGAAGCCGGAATTACGTTTGAACACATCGTAGTGGCTCTGTGCCCCATTTATCGCCGTGAAGAGTTTGTCCAACTCGCTTTCGGACCGTAACCTGTAGACGCGTGATGTCGCAAGTGGGACCGCGTCCCTCCCACCAGCACTGCGCCCATGTCACCGATTTGCAGGATTCATGAATGGGTTCTCTTTCCGTGGGCGCGCGACAGTATCCTCGCCCGTCTCACGGGGTCACGTTTCGAGACCCTCGTTGGCGCATCATATCCGATCGTGTTGTTCGCTGGCCAACGTCAAAAACGGCCGCGGCGGTTCAGCGCACCTGTCAAAAACAGAATTAGCACCCGCCTTGGGGAGGAGGCACAGAAACTGCACACGGCGATGCCCGTAGTATATGGAGGGAATCTGTAACAGTTGCGTTAAGCTGCTTTCTGTGAGGAGCATCCCTGGAAGGGGTACGAAACTGTAGAGTGGCTTCCGTCGTGCCCATGAAACTGCGTAGGTCATCGTGCCATATGTTGTGGTTGCCGCATTGTCGTTCATGTTATTATAGCAAAACTAAACTGCTTTACATGTACGTGACAAAATTACTTGGGGACCCCATACTTGACGGGGCAGCTCGCCGGAACTGCTTGGCGATGGCCATGGCGACACTGGCGTGCTCTCCTGTGTATGGAGAGCCTCGCCAAGTACGGACATTTAGTGTATCGGTTTTCTGTTTTGGCTTAACTGGACGTTCGAGACGCCTGGAATGGCCCTTACCAGTCCCATCTTCTCATCCGTCATTGCGTCACACAATGTAATTTGAGATAGTGATAGAGGAGGTCAGTTTCAGTTCACCCCCCCCCCCCCCCCCCCCCCCCCCCCCCCCCCCCCCCCCCCCCCTACAATTGTTTTCAAAATAAAATAGGATTGTTTTTAATCAGTAGTAGTGAGTGTACGCTGGCGGCGCCTCCTCCATGCACGACGGTACCTCTCCGCTTCCCATCCCAACTTTACGAATGTCTCTAGAATGAATATGAGCATGACGCCTGCTAACACAAACATTGCAAGCTCCATCAACCGCTGTGTCTAGGCTTCAGGCGGAGCGTGTCCATTTGTGGATGAAAGAATCCTTCGACTGGATTTTTACTGCTTTTAGCAACCGGCGAGCGGATGTTATTGGTGTGGTGGGCGGCTCATGTATGAATCTGAATCGTTGGCATCTCATATGTGGTATGATCATTGTCCGATCCTCGGAGTCAGGATCATCTATTGTCGTATTCGGTATTATTGTTATTTAGATGCTCTTTCAATCTTTTCTTCTTCTTCTTCTTCGGCATGAGATTTTCGATATACTCTGTGTCTCGTTGCGGTAAATTCCATCTTGATTCTGTCTGGATCGAATGAGGAGAATTGAACCCCCTGTGTTACATGTCGCACAACGGACTAGGTTCTTGTCAAAGACGCACGCGTACGACGGCGTCTTTGATTTCGCAATTGATTCCGCATCCTTTTTCTTCTTCTTCGGAAAGCTGCTCGTCGTCTTCTTTGTTTTGTAGTTTTTGGTTCCCGGAGCTCGCCTTTGTCCGTGAAGACCCGTGACGGCGTGGTTGTTATTCCAAACATCGTTCAGTGGGCCTCCAGTCACAATATGTACGCGGACATGTATGCTTGTTGAATGGCTGGCTATTACATGTTCAAACATAACACTTTTTTTCGGCACTCGACAAACAGATCTCCATGCGCACTTTTGACAAAAAATATTGTGGTTTGAAGGAAAGACACACTCCGCATGGAGGCTGCGCTTCTGCCAGTTATCGTCGCAGGCGCAGGGTTACATGCTTTCAAAGAGACGCAACGAACTCGGGGAAGGTGCCGCTAGCTGTCTCCCCGGATGACATCATACACGATAAAGAAGAGACCCGGCACATTCCGCAATCATCATCATCATCAATGCCTATCTCGGTTGACGCGTCTGACGCGGCAGGCGCGCGACCCGAGACCATCCATCCGTTCACGACCCGTACCACTGCACACGCGTGCAAAAGATGTCTACGCACACCGAAAAGGAGCTCTCATGTGCAGAACACATTCAGCTCCCTCAATGACTGGCGACGCATGCCAGCGACGCACGCAACATGGTCCCTTTCTTCAGAGGGAGCGAGCCTCCAGGATCGGCACAAACCGAGGACACGAGATGGAGAACTTCGTGGCGAGAACAGGCTCCCAAGACTTCACATCACTAAGTGGTGGGAAAGCGAGAAAATCAGCAGCAACTCTTCAGGCCTACAGAGCGGAGAGTGGACGTCCTGCGTCCGCCTGTAGGCATTGGGGGATCCGAGTACCGCGACGTCGTGCAATTGCCCACGCAATCGCGCTAACGAACTCCCTTTCGAACAGGTTCGTGTCAACCGATCCGGGAAAAGATTGCGCGAAATGGGGGTCTGCGTGCGCTAACAGTGGACGACATGCGTTCTCTCACGCGTCCCAAACAGAGCTTGCCTGGACAGATTATCCCCGGGTCGTCCACATCTACTAATACGGACCGACCTAAGCACCAACCCATCATACACTCAGCGCGCCCCCCTCCTCTCCATCCGCGGCAGAAGACCACCGACGACTTTATGCGCACCGGTGGCGCGCCGGGGTCTCAGCCCGGGTACGACAAGATCCGCATTGTCGACCGGCACACCGAGCGTGAAAACGATGCGGTTCCGCCGACCTGTACCAAGGGTGCAGCTGCACCTGTGGCGTGCACCGGATGGAGGACCGAGGAGTCGTTGTCCCAACGGAACCTCATCTTTCGAACCCCCCCTGGGTGAGATGTCGAGAGGGCCTGCCACGACACGGTCAAGAGCGTCACTGACTACGGTCGAAGCGGTATGTCGCGTCCCTGGGCAACGCGCGAATGGAGACCGGGTCTCGCACGCGCCCCTGGAACTCTCACTACGGCCGTCAAGGCGGGTTGGTCGCGCCTTTGCAGGATGTGCTGCGCACGACGCGTAAGGAGGAGTACCTCGCATTCCGGCGCCTGTCGGTGAACCTTGGTAGGATCTCACGGCGTTTTCCAAGCTAACGGTTGTACGACTCGCAGGATGTCGCGCGAACGACGCTCAAGGATGTTCTCCTCGATTCGGCGCCTGTGGCTGAACCTTGTAGGATCTCACGGCGTTTCCCAAGCTAACGGTGTACGACTCGCATGATGTTCGCTTCCGCGAAACGACGCTCAAGGATATTCTCCTCGATTCGGCCGCCTGTGGTGAACCTTGTAGGATCTCACGGCGTTCCCAAGCTAACGGTGTTACGACTCGCGCATGATGTCGCCGCGAACGACGCTCAAGGATATTCTCTCGATTCGGCGCCTGTGGTGAACCTTTAGGATCTCACGGCGTTCCAAGCTAACGGTGTACGACTCGCAGGATGTCATCGCGCACGACGCGTAAGGAGGAGTACCTGCGATTCGGCGCCTGTGGTGAACCTTGTAGGATCTCACGGCGTTTCCAAGCTAACGGTGTACGACTCGCAGGATATGTCACGCGAACGACGCTCAGAGGATGTTCTCCTCGATTCGGCGCCTGTGTGTGAACCTTGTAGGATCTCACGGCGTTCCCAAGCTCACGGTGTCGACTCGCAGGATGTCACCGAACGACGCGCAAGGAGGTGGGTACTCCACGACGGACATCAGACTTGGCAACTTTGCGGGACAGCTCTGTTTCACGCCGCGGTCCTGTGGTGGATCCTGATTCTGGAGCGCACCACACGCTTCGCGAGGCGACCGCTGTCAACCCTGCACGGTCACCAACGTAAATTTGTATGCGAAGAACGTTGGTGGCGTTGTTTACTCAGCTGATGACCGCGGCGCCCGATGCGACTCGGTTAAGGACGTTGCGTCTGGGTCAGGATCGTCGTGGTGGCTTGCCAACGATGACATCTGGACGCGGAGCTTACAGTGTTTCAGTGTTGGACCTCCTCGATCGACTATGCGTGAGACGGTCGCTGATTCGGGAAACACGGTTCGGCTGTGTTCGGCTTGCAGAGAGTTCTGGTGCGTACGTTGTGGCCAAGCCCGACAGTTTAAGGCGACGATGCGCAGCACGACGACTGACGGGTCTGAGTACTCATGGTACTTCTGAGTCTGCTGTGACGCGGAGCCGTTTCGCGTGCTGACGTCGGTTCGGTGGAGCCAGCGCTGTCTCGTGAGGCGCTTGTGATGACTGGGCGCGAATTTCTGGTTGACAGGAGGGGGGGGTGTGACGCTCCAGCTGGGCGCGCGTTTCATCGGTGCCGGCGTAGCTGAGATGGGTGTTGTTGGAGACGAACGTGGCGGGGACCCTTTGCGTGACGGTGGTTGGCAGAGTAGTTACTTGAATTCTAGTGTCGCTGGGGGAGGTGACATGTTGTTGCCTTACAACACTGTCGAGCCTGATCCTGAGCCTCGGTACACGGTGGACCGTTTGATGGGTGACATAGAGGGCAGACGTGCACAACAAGACCACCAACAATAAAAAAATATCGAAGTTTGTATTGTGTTTGCTGTTGTTGTAGCAGTGTACGATAAACGCAAGAAAGATCCCTGAACCCTGGCGCAATAACTTGTTATAAAAAAAATTGAATGCTTTTGGCAAACTCATTAAAGTGCACACAACATCTCTATCTCTCACAAATGGCACGTATTAAGCAAATCGCTCGTAAGTCCACGTGTAGCAAGGCTCCCAGAAAGCAGCTACCCATAAAGGCGTCGAATTATGATTCAAACGTGAATAAACCTAACCGGTACCGCCCCGGCACCGTCGCCCTGCGTGAGATCCGCAAGTACCAGAAGTCTACGGACCTTCTGATTAGAAAGTTGCCTTTCCAGAGGCTTGTGCGAGAGATCTTACATGACTTCAAGACCGACCTTAGGTTCCAGTCTTCGGCGGTCCTTGCCCTCCAGGAGGCCTCAGAGGCCTACCTTGTTGGCCTCTTTGAGGAATGCAACTTTGCGGCTATCCTCGCTAAGAGAGTGAGAATAATGCCCAAAGATATTAAGCTTGCTAGACGAATCCGAGGAGAACGTGCCTAGGTTAATTAGTTGTTGTGTACATTTTTTTTTACTTCGTAGATCCGATGGGAGAAGAGCACAAAGGTACTCGTCGGTTTTGGTGATTGGAAAGGTCTGGGGGGTGACACCAATCTCTACAGTCGGCGGAACAGTAAAATGAAACATATATCAGATGGAAATAAATGTACGGACATCGCCGTTAGAAAATTGGCGTTAAGAATGGTCGCTGACTTGGGTGTGTTAAAAACTTCTGTGTTTACGAACATCAGTCGTTCTACTCTGTGGATGTGGAAACGCTTTGGTGTAAATCGAAAACGACGTGAATTTGTAAGCAAACTTTTTGAGACGAACAAAGAGTTGTTGAAATTGTTTTTATTGTCAACTCAATGCACAACCGCAAGTTTTCGATGTAAAATACGTAGCTCCTCCTTACTGAGGACTCCTCAAAAAATATTTGTAGTGAACCACGGACCTGTACATGGTTTCAGGGGATATCACAGAGTGTCCCAAAATTATTATTTGAGAACAACTGTATGTAATAAATAATGATATGCACAGGAAAAAGAAGCTAAAGTGTCTCGATCTCTTCTCGGGTATTGGGGGTAATGCATTGGCCCTACGTTCTATTTGCAAGACGATTGCCTACTGTGAGATAGACCCATTCGCCCGAGATGTTCTCGAAACCAACATGAAGCGCAAGAACCTCGACAAGGCCCCATATTCGAGGACGTTACAACACTCAAGGCGGTAGACGTTCCGGAACTACCAGATGTCATCACTGCGTCGTTTCCGTGCCAGGACATCTCTTCCGCCGGGAAGGGCGAAGGCATCACAGGAGAACACTCGGGTCTGTACAAGCACATCTTCAGACTCGTCAAGGAGTTTCGCAGACACCGGAACCATAGGATTTCTGTGATCGTGATGGAGAACTCGCCCATGATAAAAAATAGAGGGCTCGAAAAGATCGAGAGCGATCTGAGATCCCTCGGATTCCGGTTCCAATCCGTGTACAGAAAGGCGAGCGATTTCGGAGCTCGACACGAGAGGCGCAGGTGGTGCATGGTTGCTATCGACAAACAGTCAGATCTCGACCTCCCGTGTACTTATTTCCGACACAACTTCGATAACCTCGATAACATTCCGGTTCTTTTGAAACGAGAAGGGAAAGCATCTGCCAACTTCATCAGGTATGGAGCTCTCGGAAACGCTGTTGTCCCGAAGTTCATTGCAAGCGTCTGGGACGAATTAATCTGTTCAGTTCCTTTCGACTCACAAGACATTAATCGGTACCCTTTGCTGTCTTACAATACCCCACATGTAACTGCAACGAGACGGCTGTGGCCTACGCCATTATACTCACGCCAACAATGGACAATGCGACCTTTTATCAGAGTAGGTCGCAGAGAGTGGTCGAATATGGCGAATCGAGTCTTCCATGAGGAGGGTGTAATGAGAAAATACAATTACAATGATGCCAATCAGGCGTATCATACGTACATGATAAATCCCGAGTGGGTTGAAGCCCTCATGGGATACCCTACAGGTTGGACTGGTACTTGACAGGATTTGAGGAGATTTGCTTAAGCAGGCGTTTCTGAACGAATGTTTGCATGTTCCTGTCGTACAGCTGCTGCTGACTCGCATCTGGAGACCTGGAAAATCTCTTCAGGCCAGCCTCAAAGTCGGACCTGGTTCCGATGAACTCGGGTTGAGCTTGCAGAAACGGTACAGCATCTTTGTGACCTCGCTTGTAACGCGGTTTAGTCATGAGATTCTCGTCGCGCAGCCGCTTGTTAAGCACCTCGCGCTCCTCGGGGTCCACTGGGTCTAGGACGAGCCTCGACCGTTTTGCTGCGTGGGCTCGGTGCGGCGGCGCTTTTTTGCAGCGGTGGCCGATCGGGCTGTGTTTCCATGGAAGTCTTCTTATTCGTGTACTTGGCCATGACGCGACCGTCTTTTTTCACAAATTCCCACGTGGCTGTGGGCCTCACACTGCCGGTTGCAGCTTCTGGGTTGCTCTGTACTGGTCGCAGGATGTACGCGGTGAAGCAGTTTTTCCAGTCTTCCAGAGTCTTGCCTGCGAGGCGCGTGTTTTCCTTGTCGTAAGCAAACACGAATTTAGACTCTTGATTCTTGCCGGAGAGCTTGAACTTGAATCCGGGATTGGTTATCTTTATCTCTTCCTCGACCATCGAGATGACATGTTTGGTTGCGTCTGCTTTGAAGTATGCGTCTTTCTGTGGGGAGGGATGAAGAGTGAGTGCATTGATAAGATGATTTGTGGTACATACATATTTCATACAGTCCCACATTCGACAGTACAGCAACGGTACATTAGCATAAAACCCAAACCCACACACCCACCTTGGATACATCGATCATCCTGACGCCGGGGGTCTGCAAGTAACCCAGGTTCTTGAACCATTCCGTGTGTCGAACCGCCATCGGCAGGCTCATCAGCTTGTCGGGCTCGATAGGTGTAAGGTCCTTGTCCTTGTTCACCTCGTACGCTGCACGGTCAGCGCGCTCTTGTCCTAAGCGATCGACTTGCTTTTTTTTATTTGCTTTATTTGTTGCACACTGGCGAGCACCCTTCTCTGCGAACGTCTCGTTCGACACGAAGCCACGCCGAGGATGGGAGCTATGTTTCATGACGTTGTGCTGCAACTGCTTCCCGCATGTCCAGGGTGCGAGAGGACGGTCTTTCAGCATTGTCATCAGCATCTCGTTGATTTTCTTGTCAATTATCAACTCCTTCGCACCAGACTCGAGACACTTGACCACCAGATCGAACAGGATGACGATGATATTGTAGTCACTCTCCTGTAGCAGCACCTTGACCTCGTTTCCGAAACCGTTTTTATTGCGCTCTTTAGTAGTGTTCCCTCCACAGCGCATGATCATTACTGGTGGACGTCGTCGACGTTGGATGCCCTTGGTCGGAGTGGTACAATCATGTGAGTCAGCACACGATCATCTGATCGAATGCTGGCACAGCGGCTTACGCATTTGTAGCCCGCCACGATGATAGGAGTCACTAGACCGTACATATTGTCGATCGATTCGATTGACTTCGGATACCGTGGGTTTGCGGAATTCATCTCCACTAGGAAGCTCCGTGATGATCTTGTTCTTCAGGTACATCTCGTACAACTTGACCCATCACCACTGAATACCATGCCTATCACGTAGTCGCTCGGATGTTTTATCCCTTCGTTCTTGGAGTGCTCGGCGTACCTACACAATAGGTGCTTGCCACGTCGTTGGCATTTGTGGAGCATTTCGATATGATGTATGGCGACATCACCGCTTCGAGTAAACCTCCCGTTCGACCTGGTGTTGAGCAGTCCTTGACAAACTCCTTCATGAACATATCCGTCTCATCTGAATTGAGATGGTATTGGTTATTTTTGTTCGCCGGACCTGGGAGCCACAAAGGCAGTCCAGTGTCTTTCTTGAAAGGTACCACGACGTCTGTCACGGCGTACCCCTTTTTCTTGACAGCTTCAATGTTCATCTTGTGTAAGGTGAACTCGAACCCCATCTGAGAGAAGAGGTTAATAGTGCTCATGTGTGTCGCGCTCACGAATGCCGAGCATCTGATGCGTCCGTTCATGAACGGTACACACTTGTCATCCACCTTTTTGACATCTGCGAACTTGATAAACTCCTGTTCGCGACGACTTGTGTCCGTGTTGTTGCCCCCGATGTTGTCAGTGTCAATCGACGATGAGAATACTGCGTCCGCCTCATCGAGAGTCATGACTATGTCAAACACCTTGTTCTTTCTCACAAATTCGTTGACGTTTTGGACCATGATATGGTTCGTCTGCGCAATGATGGCGATCTTCCCGATCTTAAACTCCCCGATTTCTTCTGGGGACATTTTCACGAGGGTCTTCGTGTCATTCACAAACATCACCTTGATTCCAAATGGTTCCAGGATGTTGCCGATTTTCTGATTGCAAGTCGTTTCGACATTGGTCTTTACGTCCTTGATGAACATGACACTAGGCCGTCTAATCAGTGATGCTACGATAACTCGGATCGCAATGTATGCAGACTTCTGGCACTGCTCGGGTCCAATCGCGATGCATGAGCGTGACTTGTCGGTGTCCACCACTGTTTCGTATATTTCCTCGACAGATATGTTTGTCATGTCTCCAATCCTGACCGTATTGTTGTAATCGTTCACCACTTGATTGTTGATTCTTTCGATGTTTGCAATGTGCCACGTCTCGTCCCACTCTGTGCGCGCACTCTTGACCTGAAATACTTCTTGAGATCCGTATTCTGGATCCTTCTGCATCGCGTTTTGCAGTTGCGCATTTTGCTGCTCCAACTGCGTTTTTTCCTGCTCCAGCTGTGTGTGTCGTTGCTGCCACATATCCCGCACCTCCTTCTGCCATTGCTCCCGCACCTGAGTATTGTTCTGCTCCAGTCGCTGCTGCAACTGCGCGTTGTGCTGCTCCTGTCGCTGCTGCAACTGCGCGTTGCGCTGCTCCACTGTCAGCATCGCCTCGGGCTCCTTCTTACACAGTGCACGCTCCTGGTGCAAATGTGCACGCCTCCGTTCATGTTCCTCCTGATGCCGCATCCGTTCATGTTCCTCCTGCTGCCGCCTTCGTTCATGTTCCTCCTGCTGCCGCCTCAGTTCATGTTCCTCCTGCTGCAACAGTGCACGCCTCCGTTCATGTTCCTCTTGCTGCCGCATCCGTTCATGTTCCTCCTGCTGCCGCATCCGTTCATGTTCCTCCTGCTTCCGCCTCAGTTCATGTTCCTCCTGCTGCAACAGTGCACGCCTCCGTTCATGTTCCTCCTGCTGCAACAGTGCACGCCTCCGTTCATGTTCCTCCTGCTGCAACAGTGCACGCCTCCGTTCATGTTCCTCTTGCTTCCGCATCCGTTCATGTTCCTCCTGCTGCCGCCTCAGTTCATGTTCCTCCTGCTGCAACAGTGCACGCTCCTGCTGCAACTGTGCACGCTCCTGCTGCATCTGCCCTGGTCCTGAACTCAATTCCTTCTGCTCCGCTGTCAGCCTCTCCTCGGGCTCTTGCTTACACTGTGCACGCTCCTGCTGCATCTTCGCGTTTCGCTGCAACTCCCTTATAATCTGTAACGCCACTGCCTGTACCCGAATCGCCTCATCGCGAGCCCGACTCTGATTCCGACGCCGACGTGCATGTTCATTAAATCCCGAACGATTATCCTCGTTATCTGATGCCATGCTCTCGTGTATAATTCGGTTATATGTGGTGGTTTGTAACACAAACCCATTGGTTTATACCACATTTCTATCACTATTTCAAAAGCGGAACATCATCATCTTTGTGACCTGTATCGTACGCGGTCCTCTGAATCCTCTGGGTCTGCGGCACCTCGTCTCTCTCTCTCTTTCCTAAGCGGCACCTCGTCTCTCTCTCTTTCTCTCTCTCTCTCTTTCCTAAGCTGGTCCTTCAATGGACACTCTCGAAAGTACCGGCAACAAGAAACACCACATTGGGGTTTTGTAAAAAAAATTGAATGAAAATCGAGTTAATCACAACAAGTTACTAAAGTTCACCAAACGATGTCTTATTTTAACACCAATTCCAGTTTGGGACCCCCCGGAAGCCTACATCTCAGTTTGGGAAGTTTGGGAAGCCTTTTAAGTAATGGAAACCCAGACCGGTTTGGACCCTCAGAAGCGGAAAGCTTTCTTTTTGACCATGATGAGGTGCAAGTGTCGGATAACCAGGTCCTCCCTGGTAACTCTGATGCTCCTGCTCATGTTACTGCATCTTTTGATGATGAAATGGATTGGTTGTTGAATGCTGATGAAATTGATTGGTTGTTGAATGCTGATGCTCCTCATGTTCCTGCAGCTTTTGCTGCTCCTGAGCCCCCCTCTACCCGTGCTTCTCCTGATGATGATGCTCCTCATGTTCCTGCAGCTTTTGCTGCTACTGAGACCCCCTCTACCCGTGCTGCTCCTGATGCTGATGCTCCTCATGTTCCTGCAGCTTTTGCTGCTACTGAGCCCCCCTCTACCCGTGATGCTCCTGATGCTGATGCTCCTCATGTTCCTGCAGCTTTTGCTGCTACTGAGCCCCCCTCTACCCGTGATGCTCCTGATGCATCTAAGTTTGCTCTTTGGCTCAAGTCGGTTTTGGCTTACCTCAGCGTGTACATAACTCTGCAAAGCAAAGGTATGGAGGGCATCTGGTTCACCTTACAACCCAACACCTCTAAGAAAACCGGTCTCTACAAGAGTCTTGGAGGCCACGATAACAAACATAATGGTTTCGCAAGGGACTGCAGAACCAACCTTGGTATAGAATCTGCCATGAGCCCTGATAAGACAACTGTCTTGAAGGGAACCTACCGGTTCAACTCTATAATTGCGGAAACTTTCTTGGAGTCATCATCAAGGCGAAATATCATGATATGATAAAAATCGATTTCGGAACAAGATTCGAAAACTTGCTCTCCCGTAAAGACAAAAACATTTATGGTGTATGTACCTTCAGAAGCGTCTACCAAAGGCGTTGCTCAACCCAAGACCCTTGATGCGGTCCAGGAATTGTTTGAGAAGAAGAACAATGTATAGTTGCATTAACAGCGATGCACCATTTTTTTCCAAGGTTGCGTCATGTAAGGAGGTGTATCCACGTGGCGCTTTCGATACTCGTTGGTAATGTCGAGTGCCGCCTGTCTCATTGAAGGGGACGTGAGGGTCATGCGGTCGCGTCCTGCTACAGTCGGCGGAACAGTAAAATGAAACATATATCAGATGGAAATAAATGTACGACATCGCCGTTAGAAAATTGGCGTTAAGAATGGTCGCTGACTTGGGTGTGTTTAAAAACTTCTGTGTTTACGAACAATCCAGTCGTTCTACTCTGTGGGAGGTGGAAACGCTTTGGTGTAATCGAAAACGACGTGAATTTGTAAGCAAAACTTTTTGAGACGAACAAAGAGTTGTTGAAATTGTTTTTATTGTCAACTCAATGCACAACCGCAAGAGGTGTTGTTGCATTTTTCAAAAGTACTCACAATTTACGATTATCAATAAAACAGTGTATCGTTTCATAAAACTCATTGGTTTTACAAGAAAAAGAGCAAACTCCGTGGACAGTGTAAAGGGGACTTAGTTCCACTTGTCACTGAATTTGTAGTAGATACAAGGATACAATCAATGCTGGGAAAATTTTAGTATCAGTTGACGAATGTGGGTTTAGTGAGGTCTCAAGCCACATTATGGGTATTCCCCTGTAGGAAAACCTGTTATCGTTAAAACTACTGGTGGTGGGTACACCATAGTTTGTTGATGGCAGTTTTTTCAGATGGTAGGAAGGAGTTCGTTGTGAAGAAAGGATCTGTGAAGAAGACGGACTTCGCTGCATTTTATTGACTCATTGAGTTTGTGCAATAATTCAGTAGTAATAATGGACAACGCCAGTATCCATAAGAACTTGGTCCTCAGAAGCCCCGTAAATATTTGTTACACTCCTCCTTACAGTCCAGAATTCAATGCTATTGAGCTGTGCTTCGCTAAGGTGAAGAAGGACTTTCGTCGATTGAACTATATACCAAACGATACAAAGACGCACGTGTCTGATATGATTTCCTTAGCATTCAGCAACTTCACTGATAAAATCATTATGGTTGTTTTGACCACGTATGGAACACGTATGTGATGTTTGTATAAAGAGTTCTGTGATGTTATAAATTATGTAAGATGGCAACGAAACCTCCGACAGTCGCGAAATTGAAGGAGCTACTAAAATTGGCCGAAGTAGCATACTCATCAAAGGACAAGAAGGACGATATTGTCCGTTTATGCGAAGACAATGGTCTCATCGCCAGACCCCCTCCAGAATACAAGACGGTGGAAAGATGTGTGTCGTGAAATGCGCCCTGAAGAAGGGCAATGAGTCTTGACGATGAAGAATTCGGTAAGTTAAGGGAGCATGTGGATCAGCTCGTCAATGTGGTGAGCCGCATGTTGCGGCGTTCCAGTCTGGTGCTGACTTTCCATGTCACGAGGCTCATGGAGGGCGACCTGCCGATTCCTAATATGTACGATATGAAGGATACCTACTGGAAGGATTGGCTAAGGATCGGAGTTGACGGTGTCTTCCCAGATGAAGAGAGTAGAATATCATACGGAAGCCGTGTGAAAGACGTAATCGGGAAGAGGTGCTGTGGTAGCGATGACCCTGACTACATCAACTCCTACCCTATCTATTTCGACCAGGTTTTGAACTATGCCGGTCACACATTGAGCACTGTCGTGTCGAACAACGCATGGGTTCCTTTGGTACCTCGTCTGACACGCCTCACTAAGGCTACTTTTGAATGCACTGAAAGCTCCGAAGACCATCCGTGTGTACGACGTGATGAGGGTTACTCAACAAGAAATTACAGGAGAGGTGGAATCTTGGCCAGAGTCTGTTCAGGAGTATGTCCGTGAGTTCGAGTCAGGCTGAAAGTTCCAGATGGAAGTCGACTTTATGATGACTATGGCAAAGACATGGACTTCCCGACCATGGTCCGGTTCAATTATTGGATGCAGACACGGTTGGAGTCTATTGGTGCACGTCGTATCCGGTTGATGCCCATCTTTAATGTCCAACGGGCGCATGTCCGCCTTGACATGAAGACCCTCGTGAACCGTATTCAGGCACGTGTTCCCAAAGACCCAAACATCGTCGAGCTTCAAAGTGGAAAGATGTAAAGGATCCCGACCGCTTCATGTTGACTTGAAGCCTGCAGTTAAGAAGAAAAAATCATGTGGTCCTGGTGAATGGGAGGCATACAAGTGGCCCAAAGAAAGTACGATGCTGACGTTAATGATATCAAGGATACTGACGAGTACAGACATGCAAGGGTTAGGTTGACACGCTCGTGAACGCGAAAAACAGTCGCAGGTTCCTTCTTCAAGAAACCACCTGTCAAGACGGGGTGGGTGTTTCGATTGTAGCATCTGTACTGACGGAGTCTCATTGAGCATGCAGTACAGCAAGACAGTACAGGTTCGTGTATCCGATCTGAAGAAGACAAGTAAGAGGTCTCGTGACGATGAAGGTATGAGCGTCTCAGAACAGTATGACCATAAACTCAAAACGACATTGCCCGATATGGGGGTATCGTCGTTCTGGGTGTGGCATCCTGTAGGAGAACATCGCTACAGTCACGTATCTGGCAGACGACAAAAGCAAGACATGGAAGCTTACACGCGGAGCTTTTTACCACAAGTCTGGTATCAAGAAACAGAAAAAAAACAGCAAGAAAACGTTCTCAGACATGATTCCTAGATGGAGTCTCTTCGTGAAAATGGGCCTGCCTCTAGCAGCCAGTTGAGTACATCCAGGACAGATGATATTCTCGGCTTACTTGAAAAATTACGATACGTTTTCCGACGAGTGGTTCGAGGGGTATCACCTACTACCCGCACTCCTTCGCAGAGAATCCCGAGACAACTTTCAGAGGTACATTGGCAAGCGCGCAAGGCTATGGAACTCATTTTGGGCAGGGATCAAGCGCAACATGAAGTTGGATCATCCTGACCTGAGGGTTCGCGTAGCATATGGTTCTGCAATCACGACCTTTGAAGGCTACCGGACCAGGAGAGTAGCTGTGCTACGGGATCTATGTTCGCTTCCTGCAAGCGCTCTTCAAAGAGGAGGTTCATGTGACAGATGAGTTCAAGACGACTCTCATGTCTTGGGAAACGGTGCCAAGAAGGAATGTGTTTACAAATTCCAAGTGTCAAATAACCACGGAAGGGCAGATTCGTCTAGGTTACGAGTTGTTTGCCGGTCACACCCCATTGAAGGAGACTCCAAAGGTCTCTTATCGCGACCAGTTGGCGGTGAGGGTGTACTGCACACGTAAACAAAATCCAAGAAAAACACAACCAAGGGGTGTGGCTTAGCCCCCTCTTTGTCGACAACAAACTCGATCAAGCGGTACCCTGAGGTACGAGGACTGCGATTCTCTCCAGAAACCAGCACTTACTCGGACCGGGACCGCTCCTCTGCTCTCACAATCGCAAGGCGTTGCACTGCATGGAACTGTTGGGGTCAAGGGAGACCAGCTTCCATTTCTGCAGGGATGCGTGATGGTTGATGGCTACAAAAAACAACATGATGGTAGTTCCACTGCCCGCGTGGGTTGCTACACCATAAGGTTACACCATAAGGCTGTACCGTACACTCCAGGAGGCGGTTTCATTTTAGTATTCCGTCGAGTGTAATGAGGATGGTGGCGAGGACAATGTTACACTCCAGGTGGGTACACCACAGCTTTGTTTGATGGCAGTTTTTTCAGATGGTAGGAAAGAATTCCCGTTGTGAAGAAAGAGATCTGTGTGTGAAGAAGACGGACCTTCTGAAGCCACGTTGCATTTATTGAATCAGTGAGTTTGTGCAATAAAATCAGTAGCAATAACATGGACAATGCCAGTATCCATAAAGAAATTGATTGTCCTCTCTTCAACCCCGTCAATATTTGTTACACACCTCCTTACAGTCCAGAAATTCAATGCTATTGAGCTATCGCTTCGCTAAGGTGAGCAACGAGAGCTTTCGTTCGTTTGAACTACAACCCGAATGAAACAAAGACGCACGTGTTATCTGATATGATTTCCTTAGCATTCGGCAACCTCACTGATAAAATTATTATGGGTTGTTTTTGAACACGTTTGGAACACTTATTGTGGTATAAAGCGGTCTGTGACGTATTGATTATGAAAGATGGCGACGAAACTCCGACAGTCGCGAAATTGAAGGAGCTACCTGAAATTGGCTGAAAGTACCATACTCGTCCGAAGTCCAACAAGGACGATCTTGTCCGTTTATGCGAAGAACACATGGTCTCCCTACATCGCCGAGACCCCTTCCAGAATACAAGACGGTTACACAATCTCTGGAAAAGATGTGGAACCACTAGAGCCCAAGTGGGCATGTGTAAGTTCACGGTGCAAATGGCCCCTGAAGAAGGCAATGCGTAGATTCAATCTTTTCCACTATTAAGAAGACTCGCCATTCGGTCTTCAGAGGTAAGTTGCGTAGGGAGCAGCTGTTCGGTAACAGCTCGTCAAAACCGGTGTGTCCGTGCCAAATATTGTTACATGTAGGTAAAACTCTCGCGTTGTGATGGACCCCGTGTCCTTTTGTTTACGGCGCCGGGCCGGCTCCAAACCAAGGCGTCTCCTGGTGTGTGTGACTTTCCATGTAAAACTCCACGCCACCCGCACCCACCAGCCAGAGCCGCAAAAACAGCGGTCACGCTCCCAGAGTTCTAATTAGAGAGGATCATGTGCGCAAGGTCAGCTCTCTCTTCTAATATTTCCAGACGTCTGCCTGTCGCTACAACATGGAGTGGTAAAGATACCTACTGGAAGGATTCCTGGCTCCGGCGTTTTCTCGGCGGTAGACGGAATCCTTCCCTGATGAGGAAAGCAAGATATCGTACGAAGCTGTGAAAGGACTCCTAAGCGGCGATGTTGTATTTTATGGTAATGACGAACGACGCTGAACCTACATCAAAGTCTTATCGATCTATTTCTCTCTCGATCTCCATCGGTATTGAACCCTATGCAGGTGGTCACACATTTTTCTCTGAGCACTGTCGTGAAATTCGCCTGGCAAACAACTCACAGCATGGGTTTGCTTTGATACCACGTCTGGCCAGACTCACTTCCACCCCACTTTTACCTCAATAAATTTAAATTCGCCCCGAAGAACGCTGGACACATCGATATAGATCATTCGGGTGTTTATACGATCTGATGCCAGCTATTCAGCAAAGAAGTCTCAAAAACAACTCATGTGGTTAGCAGGTAGCGATGGCCAGAGAGTCCTGTTCAGGAGTACGTCAATGAAAGTAGGGAGATGCTGAGTGTTCCATGCATAGTGAAAGCGTAAGCGTCTCGAATTCTCGTTTTAGATATGGAATGTGCAAACGTAGATGGGCAATAAGACATGCATACTCTTCCCTTACGGGCAGGTGTGTGATTAATTTGGAGAGTAGCAACCATTCTCTGTCATGAAGCCTTCTCTAGCCAATTCT
>JAJSRW010002164.1:0-30724 GCA_022414725.1 Microglena sp. YARC
CAATCTCACCGGCGTGGAGTGCAATAGTTGCATAAGACTGTCAACCTTCTCCTAGAAACTCATCTAAATCTCGAGTGTACCTGAGAAACACCAGCATTAAGCATGCGGCGGCCACGTCCCTGTCGAAGTACCGAAATAAGAAACTTCCTTCCGAATCGGTCTCATTGTGCAAGATGAACCTCCGAGTTGCCTCGTGGAAGATGTCGTCATCGCAACAAAATTTCTGCCAAAGTCGCTTTCCCCACCCAAGCGTACCTCTTCTGGACGTGCTCATAGGACTCTCGCCCACCGAGAAAGGTTATCCGTGAGACACGAGCTCGCTGCACAAATAACTCTGTCCGAGGACTGGGCCAACGGTACCCAACCGACTGCAATCACACAAACCTGGACTGTTCCGGAGTAACGACGAATGCTCCGTCGTGCGTAGACGTCCCACTGTAACAGAGGGCCGTTGTACGTGGGGTAGCCGCTACAGCTCCTATCCGGGCGCAATACTCGATTCTGACATCCCCCAAACGCAACGATGCAAGCTTGTGCTTCCAAGCGGAGCTTCCTTATGTAACCCAACCCTCAGAGGTGAGAACTCCGTCGGTCCGCATGTCCAAGGACAGTAACTTGTCCAGCGACCATGTGCTTTCAGGCGCTGTAGTACGTAGGACACACGAAAATGGGTGTCGAATTCTCTCGCCAGTCCGCGATTGTACATGATCTCGTCCACGTACCGGACGCATACCAAGGGCTTCCAACTCGCGGCGATGTCCTCGACGGTCGGCCGCTTTGAATGGGGAAGGCGTCCCCATGCCGGCGCCCCGCGAGTCCACATACCTTGCTCTCCAGAGCCTCCATAGTGCCCGATGGCATCGAAGGGATAGCGTGAGGGTTCATGATGATAGATCACGATCCGTTCTCGGTGAAGGGCATGTCCTCCTCGCTTGTAAGAGCCATCCGATGGTCCACCTTCTGACCGTGCCTCGAAGACACCTTGTCCCCAACGGTCGGGGACCGGTCCGTTATCGCAAATCGGACCTTTGCGAAGTGTAAAACCCTCGCCTGTCGTGTTGGTGAAGAATCTGTCGCCATGGCAGTTCCTGCTCAGATCACCACCGGACTCGTTGCTCCTCAAAGCGACCACTCGCGGTCCTTGTTTGACAAAAACGCCCACCCTGCGTTCTGCAGGCATGCACTTGCCGATGATAACACTGTCACCGGCTTCCCAAACGAGGTTCCCTCGAGGAACGAACCCCACTCTCGTTCCAGAAGGTCGTAGTTGTACGGTTTTCATGTTACGCGTAGTCAAAGAGTTCGGTCGCAAAAGAATCCTCTTCTCCGGTCGAGGGGTTCTTAGTGTTCTGCTCACGGAACGTTCCGGTAAAGAGTGGTCGAGAAGAAGCCGCCGTCCACGCAGAGCGGAGACATTGATCACAGAGTCCTCCTGTTTGAAACCTGCTGAAGTCACGCAATACGTAACGATCGTGGTTTATTCCACAAGGAGCTTGTCGGCAGTTCACTAGCTTCGGCGAGTTGTGAGTAGAGACAAGAGGCTCCTAGGTAGTTCAAGAAGAGCGACTTAGTGTCCAGACGGTGACGGAGGTCGTCGCGAAGACCCGACGGCCTGCTTTCCACAATGGCGGACTGGTACGCTGTTTCGGGGGGGCCTGGTGTGTCGAGTAAGGGGGGATGCTACCGCCACCACGCCCAAAATGGAGCTAGGGTCGATCTCTGCGTGCGTAATTAAAGCGGCTCACCACCTGGCTGCAGATCCTTAGCAGGGTACAATGCAATCATCCACCGTCACTCTCCTCCACCATCAAGGTACTCGATTGCACCGCATTACCAACCAATCCTGCCACAGTGCACCTAGGAGTGTCGAACCACCTCGGGGGTAGGAAGGAGCTAGCGTATCCAATCCCACTACCAGCAATGGGACGACAAAACCGACCTCCCTCCGTGCACAAACGGATCTCGTTTCTAGGAGTGTGCCAAACAAACGGAGTTGCATCACCTTAGCAGTCCTGTGCGCTTCATACGTTTCAACGCACAGAAGAGGACGTCGGTGTCGAGTGAGCACCCACGATGTCCCCGTTTCAGCATTGGACCATCGCCGGCACCTTCCTCTCGAAACAACTGCTCTTTCCGGGGAGTGCGGATGACGAATAACGAACGGAGCATTTGGCCCAGTGATAAGAGGACTCGTAGCACGATGCCGGTCGGTGCACGAAGATCGTGACTTTGGCGAGAGCGCGAGGTTCTTGACCAGGCCCACAGACGTTCCCTCAGGTGTCTCGGAAAGGGCACGCCATGCCCCACTGCGTGGGAATGGAAAGCTTGCGAGTCTCACGAGCTTTCCGGTTCTTCTCGATTCGCAGTGTTCACGCGCCTGAGATGAGGAGGAGGGTTCGCTATGAAGTTCAGGCGGTTCAGGACCTGCGCTGATCTCCCTGCCACTCTAGTCGTTTCTTTATTCCCCAGTGCCGTTAAGATAAAGCGTACTGAGTCCGAACTCGATGCATCCGACCCCTTGACTACCTTTAAATAAGTATGGGCGCGTTATCGTGTTGATCACAGCGCGTCGCGCGCGGTAGTTACCCCTTCATTCAGACTCTGGAGACTCGAACGCAGCTTCCTTGACATCTTGCAGTATACCTGGCGGAACAAATTCGCCAATAGAACGCCGGGAGGATCCAAACGCTTGTAACGTACGAGTCCGCGTCGTCTTGAGGCAAAAGGACCCCATGCTGCAACGTAGGAGCTTGTTCACCATGTACCCCAGGTACAATGCCTTGCGATTGAAGCAAGTGCCACGTGCGGTAGGAACGTCTTTCTCAGAATGCTCTGAGATGAAACTGTGTTGATAACCCTCCCTAGGGCACTTGAGTGGGCACAAACAGGAAACTACCAACAGGAACGAACTACATCCTCCTCCGTTTCACTGATGCATCTCTGAGTCCTCAGAAAGATGATCCTCCGCCGCTCACTTGATGCGTCATTTACTACTTCAGAGGTCCGTATTCCGGCTCTGTTGGTTCAATTAGTTGAATTGTTGTACGAAGACTGCACAAACTGTGCTAGAAAAGTCCCACGCCTGCTTCTGGGTGGCACTTCCTGGCCTCGTCGATGCATCTGCTAGGCTATTGTCGATGCCGTCAAATTCAGCATACCTCCTCGTCTCGTTACTATGAACGCGCACGACTGTCCTTGTCCGGTGAGAACGGCCTAGTTGCTCGGATAGAGCACAAAGACTGAACCTCAGCGGCGGCACGTGAGTGAACGTGTTCGCGCGGATGCAAGACACCGAACTGATTCCATTTCTTCGAGAGCTTTAGCAGCGTGGTTCTTATGGGGCCTATAACTTGGCGTGGGTTCACGGAACGCCACCTCGGCGGTTGTGGAATAGCACGAGGAAGTCTTCGTCGTGTTAGTGAACACGTTAAGTCCGCGTTCTCGGAGATGCGGGTCCTGGCTAATGACGACCTTCTCGTTGCCGTTGACCACAAAGTAGCCGACCCGTAGTCGTTAACGGCACTCGTCAAGGGCGCAGGCGTTAGTCTGCTTTGGAGAGCAATGCAAGTACCGACTGCGAACCATGAGGGAATGCGTTCCAAAGGACTCACTCCAGTAACGCGCTTCGAGTTTAACGATGTACTCGCCCACGTTCATCGTTTCCATGTGCGCACCTCCACGTTTCGCATTCAACAGATAAGAGAAGACGAGTACGGTCATGTGCGCATGCGCGCGTCGTTAGGGTACATAACTTTTCGACATCCCGTCCTTTCTCGCAAAATTTTTTTTTTCATCGGTAGAGCAAGACAGCGGGACGTGAAGCTGATGCTCAGAACACTCTTGAACTGACGCATGCTAGGTGCAATATGTGTCACCGACCTCGATGGGGTCATCCCGTGATCACACAATCCAATTTTCGAGGATACAAAGTCGTTGAAGGAATGCTCTGGTGCTTCACAAAAGCTGGGCGCCATTGCTCCGTCAGAAGCAAAGTTACCGCGTCGATCCAATGAGTTGACCCGTCTCACCGCGAGTACATGCACGGACGATGACCGAACCGGGTATCGAGGGATATGGTGGGTCAAATAATCTTCAATAAACATATGTTAGTTAGTAAATATTGTATGGCTTTACACTCAACTCAATGTCTTCATCCGGCGGATTGTCTATTCAGAATTTAGAGCCTTGGAAGATTTGGAGATATTCCCGATGAATCACAATTCCATGATAAACCTTGGAAAACTTGGCATAAAGAGATTATCACAAAAACAAAACAAATAAGGGTTGGGTATACAATGGAATTTCCTGTTGAAGAGATGTTTCGACATATTGGAAGGCGACCACACGAGACTTACCGCATTACCAAGATGTCAAGTCGATCAGGCTGTACGCTGCGAGCTCCATCCTCAGCGCACAACAGCCTAATAGAGGAGAACCCTCTCTTTTCACACGGCAATGGGCGGAAGTTCACAGGAAGCTCCGCCGTTCACGATGGACGTACACCATCTTAATAGTCTGCTGAAAGCAAGAGGAAAGCTCAAATGTCGATGAGCTCATACAGGGAAGTCTCGTCGAATGTCTCCGCTAACCAGAGGCAGGAACCCACAACGCGTAAGGGAATGGTAGACAAGATGACCACCTGCTTTCCTACAAACGCATGCGCGTCTCCGGCATCCGAGAGGGACTGCAAGAGAGCCCTCCTCGAGAAGATCGTTGGCGCCACTGTTCTTTTCCCTGAGGTCTAGCGAGCTGCTTAAGAGGCGTTCAGGGAGAAAGACACACCCCTCCTTTGACGCAATAGTGAAGGTGTACGTAGAAGAGCCGCCAGCGACACTCGAAGTATTCGAAGATTTGGTTTGCAGCATTAATACCGATACGTTTCCGCCATAAGAGAGTAATGATGGACGTGCGCAAAAACTACTGCGCGAGGACTCGAGAAGTCATCAAGACGCTAAATCTTGAAGTACTCGATCCCGTACCGACATGTACGTTTCATCACCAGAAGGATACGACGGACGCACGCAATATCGGATGGTCGTGCATAGAGGCGCTCTCGCAGGGATTCTGTCTCAAACGGCTACCTATGGCGCACAGACGCTAGGAGGAGCCATTTTTCGTACATCTACCCTATAACAAAACAACAAACAACATCCACATGGTCGCTTGGATGATTTCATGGACAAGCACTGCCACTGTATCAGAAATGCATGCATGCCGTGGAAGATATTCCTTTCGACATTCCTTTGGCCATCTACGACCGGATCATCGTCGAGGCTCCCGACAAACGATACAGATGCTTTCTTGAAAAGCCGCCGAAGCTGTCATCTCCGTAGCCACTAGACGATCTGGAAAACTGCGTCTCGAATCGTTCCTTTCGTCATTAATACAACAACATACAATAACATCGTCGCCATCAAATCAAGTACAAAAACGCCGATCTATGTGCGACATTGACTCATCGTACGATGCTGCTTCAGACGCGCTGAGGACAAAAACCAAACTGTCTGATTTTCCCGGTGGTGGAATAAAAACGAATACTTGCTCAACCGCCCGAAACATATTGAGTCTACTGCGCAAGCGGACCTCGTGATGCGATACGCGCGCGCGCCTCTGGACCCAGCGAAAGCCGAACGCAGTTCCTCTACACGACTCGTACTTCGGTTATGTCACAACCTGAAATCTTCTTGAAAACGGTTCTCGTCATCTCGAGGATCATCATAAGCCGATTATAGGAAAGTTTTGGTCGTTGTGGACAACCGCCCTAACGTGTGGAGGCATGTTGTCCGTCCTCGTGACACTGGACACATCTTGATGTACGTAGGTGGCCTCGTTAGTGGTCGTCTTTTTGGCTCCTGAGAATGAGCGTTCGTGCAACGCCTCGCTCCCCCGTCGCTTTCTCCCAGGAGGGGTGACTGGTCACGTGGTAATGGAGAGCCTCTCTTACGCCCCGCCTCTTTCCCGGAACAGCTGCCTTTCAGCATCGAGAAGTTAAACAGCGCCTTCTGAAGGACGCTTTGCCTTTTTGGAGACGTCTGAAGGAGGTCGCGGGGGCGACATGGCTTTGTCGTCCAGGATGACGGACATGATATGTGCGCCCTGGCATCGAAGAAGACGAGTACTGATGGCGACAGGAACTACGTGGCGGCCGATGGGCAGACGCCTCCTGCAAACGACGAACTGAAGCGTCTTGATGCCCCACCCTCGTAAGTAACGCGGTCTTATCCCTGCGACGCGTGGATGCGGTGCCTAAACGTGACCGAATCTAATAATACTATAGAATGAGTGTGGTGTTGTGTGTCGCCTGTTAATTTCAACCTTCAACCTGAGCCGGGAGGACGTTTTCTTCGCCCGCTCGTTCGCCCTATCGAGCACGCGGAATGCCCAAACGGAAGTAGGCGAAAGGTTCGCCATGGAACAACGCATTTTCTTTCATCCAAGGCGTTCCAAACCATTCTGGGTTCCACAAACCGTGGCCTATCTACCCAAAGGGAACATGTGGTGGAGTTTATGTTATCTACTTTGAGTTTGTAACATGTACAACTCCATTCATTCTTTAGCTTATTCAAACATCTATGATAACTGTAGATGTTCGGCAAACGGGTTTTGATTCCGAATTCATCTTCGGACATGTGGTCCATTGAATTCAATGTTCCAAGGGGGGCTCGTTTATTGTTTCTCGTTGGAATCATTTTCTATAAACAAAAAGCGAGAGGAGATTAACAGATGAAATGTGTATGATTATTTGACATAGAAACTTATTTAGTTGTTGCAGGCATTTGGAAGGGAATGAAGTGTCTAATGCGTTATTCAGCTGAAATACTTTCTTTAATGTTTCTGAATCAAGTATCTTTAGAAAAATCTAATACAGTGTAGTTTGAGTTGATACATTTCCAATTGGTATATCTTCGTTTTAGTAATCAAATGTAGAGGTTTTGAGATGGTTATGACATTAAGTGTTGACCTTGATCTCGTATACGAAGAGAATTATAAAAATCCAATACGACTATATATGTTGTTTAATCATTTTCTAGTTGCAATTTCCATAGCATGCAAGAATCATATAGTCGAATGAGTACGAGGTGGCTCTATTTGAGGACGGTATACAACCATTGTGCTTGCGGATGTGAACTCCATTTTGTTTGTCGAGATTTACAATTAAAAAGTGGTGTCGCTCGTGTCGATGGATTGGTTTATATGGACGCCTCGCCTGCAGACACCACCGACGTGCTAATGTCGTTCAAGACAGAACAACACACTCTATAATATTGACAGCGAGAATGACGATATTGAGATATCATTAGCGGGGATTTTAATCGGACGATTTTAACGATATGTAGAATGTAAAACTTCTTAAATGAAGATCATATGCGCATGTATGGAATAAGCTGATAATATTAATGTTTTCATGTTGGTAAACAATTATTCGTGCAGGGAGCAACTGTGTCACAAGGTAATTAGATTGTTTATGTTAATTATTAAGTTATCAATTATCAATACGGGTAATTAAAGATTGTTATTAGATTATCACAACAATGGAGATGTTTTGCATATAGAGTTATTCTTTTTGCTGTTTTAAATTGTTTGTTTCGTTTTATATACCATGCTTTATCATCCTTCTATATTAAATGATTGGGATATCCGTATCCACATAATAAATTTGGAGCAATTTCTCCTAGTCTTTATCTATTGGATAAATCGCTGACCTCCCAAATTTACCTTTATTATTTTTCGGGATATAAGATCAATTGTAGAAAAAATCAGTTTTTATTCTCAGAAAGAGTTGATCAAATGAACATTTTATTAGTATACGGAATTTTCTGGATCAATCATATAATAATTTCATCATTTTTTTACCTAATATGTTTGCTTTTACTATTGTTATTTTTATCATCTTCGTTTATTTGTTGTTGTTCTTGTAATTTTTAGAAAGTTGTTAACAACTGTTCTTGTTCTGTTTTAATAAATTTTCTCTTGTTTTTTAAAATAGATTTGAAGAAAGTATGTAATTCATTTCTAAAAATGTTTCCTTCTAAATATTACGTTTGACGAATATTTGATCAATAACGAATGAATTAGATACATCTGATATTTCGTATTTACGTTTATTTAAGTGCAATTTTATATCTTTGTCTGTATGTTCGGTTTTATTATAGAATATAATTCATTACTTTTACGATTACTTTATTATGTCATAGCAAACTTAATCAGTTCGTTGATTAGTTGCATGAAAATAATTCTCAACCCTGCATAATCAGCTATATACAAATTCCTTTATTTTTGTTTACTTTCATCAGTAAGTTTTACTTTACGATAACATGACTTCGTTAACTTTGGACTTATTTGTTGTAGCTGCAATGCGACGTTGATCAGGTTCGTCTACCAATTAATTATGCAATTCCCAGAGATGTTCTTTCTCTAATAATACTTCTTCTGTATTTACTACATGAGTTGTTTGAAGTGTAAATTTTCCGTGTTCATTTTTCTTAAAATTAAAGGTCGTTTTGTTTTCCGTTACTTTCCCGTAGTAATCTTCATAAATTTTCATGTCTACAAAAGTTACATTTACTAAGTTATCTATATTTTAACAGTTATTCCAGGGTTCTTGAGTTCCTTTTGCAGAATCTATAATTTATCAAAGATGATGTTTTTCCTCACCACTCGAACCAATATCCCACTACACACGGATCTCATTTTATCAAGCAACTTTTTTATTTCTGTACAATTTAAAGCAACTTGTTCGTTGTTTAACTCCTGGTAAAACACTTTCGTAAATGGCCCTACGACGTACGTTTGATCAGTATCTGGTTGTGTAAATAGGTACCTGGTTTTGTTATATTCTATATATACTACTAGCCCAAACTTATTTACTTTACTCTATTCCGCTTATCGTCACTCGATTCTCAAGTAGTTAAACAATTTTGGATGAAACAGATGTTATGAGCATGGTACGTGTAATTGAATCATCGAAATTTTAAGAAATATTTCCTTTGATCTTTTACTGAACATTAATTGAAATTCAGTACATGCTTTTTGTACAGTTTGTACATCACATGTAGCTCCAGTTGTGCAATTTGTTGAATCATACATCTCGGTTAGTTTATCTAGAATTGTCTGTTCCATTGTGTCGTCTACGAAGATATACATTTGTAGTAATACATTCATACCATCCAAACTAAATAGTATTTTGCGCTTTTTGTCTTCTAACGACATAATATTAACTAGTATAGATTGGTTCATCATCAAGTTGTACAATACAAGCATAGTTAAATATTACCCGTTCATACCTGAATCTGAATCTGAATCTGATCTGATTTTGAATTTGGATTTGAAATTACGTTCATGAGACCCAATCATATTTTCCTATGTGACGATTGATTATTTAGATATGAAAACATCTTGTTTCTGATATTTTTTCCATCTGTAATTCAATTTCTTGATGACTACATTGATAATATTTTTTTCATTTACATTATTTTTGTTTTGTACATCTTCAAAGTCTGCTTACTTTCTTGCATTCGCATAGCAGTATCGCGCAACGCTTTTCTCCCGCTCTTTCTCCTGTTCCTCGCCTGCTCATTCTTCTTCGCATTCGCATTTGCATTTCGCCTTTGCCTTTTCCTGCGTCCTTTGCTTTGCCTGCGCCTGCGTCATTGCTTCGCCTTTGCCTTTGCCTTTGCCTGCACCTGCTCCTTCGCTGCGCGCTGCGCATTTTGCATTCGCTTTGCCTTGCCTGCACCTGCTCCTTCGCCTTGCGGCCTGCTGCCGACCTGCGCATTTGCATTCGCCTTTGCCTTTGCCTTTGCTTGCACCTTCTCCTTCTCTGCGCCTGCAACGCTATGCGACCTCTTATGCTTCCTGAACACCTTCTCTATAAGATTCGTTGATTTGCGTGTTCACATTTTGACGTATGTTCTGAACTCTTTATCTGATATGTAAAAATGCGTCAGTAAATCAATGATGGATTGAACAAACACCAATGCAATCTCGAATTGAATGGTATATACTTGGTCTAATATTAATTTGTAATAGGAGTTGTTTATTATATGAAATTAAATTATATTCAGCATTAAATTCCCAAGTTATATCGTTTTTTAGTCTATTCAAAATATCCACACTTTGTTGTTATTATTGCAATTAGATAAGGAATAATTTCTATATTTTTGTCAATATAAATGTATGTCCTCTCTGCTGCCGGCTGCTGCTTATTCTGCAAAGACATCCTCGTTTGGACGATCGTGGACCGACTCTTTGATTCTATAACATATTTTTTTTAAAGAGAAAATAATGAGCGTTATCCTGCTCCGGACGATTTTGACTGGTTGCGAAACATCCTGGTGCTGATGTCTTCAAGCTAGCAAAAATCGACCGGAAGACAGGAACGCCCATTAAATGAAAGTAGTAGATACGTCGTTGTCGGTCAATGAAATGATCTGCGGCAGCAATCACATTTCCTTCCTCATTCTTCAGCATCAACGTTCCCCGCATGATTCTCGGCGCCCCCGTGAACTAAGATAGCTATTATCATTGATTGGAGGTGGACCAAAGGGTCGCGCAAGCACGTCGTACACGGTGTCTAGCAACCGCATCACCCGGCGATACATGCGCGCGTTACGGTCGTTCCATGGCATGCGCCAAGACCCCATAAGTTGCCCCTGCAAAGTGCGCACTATATAGCTTCCGTAAGCTCCACCCCACCCCATACGAGCGTTCGAACACGAAGCACACGAAGGAGAACATAGCGTACGTCGCATGCAAGCGAAGTCTACGTTCGAGTATACAAGTAATCAACCTCAGGAACATCAGGAACCTCAGGAACATCAGGAACATCAGGAACCTCAGGAACATCAGGAACATCAGGAACATCGGCGGGTCCCTGTGGAATTTGAAATAGCTCACCGATAGTTTGATCGCAGTCATGTATATTTGCATGTGGTGGAATGACGGCTGTCCAGTCTCCTGCGAATTGGACCTTTTCGTAAGTTCCATTGCGTACGAGAGCACATATGGACGAGTATATGATTGTTTATGTTTAAAGCGCGAGAGCACAATATCTTCAACCGGGAACCTGCGAGACGACGTTTCGATGCCACCCTCTTTCCCAGGTCGCTCCATAGAGAGTCGAGCGAGCAAAGCATCCGGAACACGTCGTCGTCCATACATACCTCGGCGGTAGAAGCCCGACCATGGGTCATACCAAGACGACAGCGAATCAAATTATAGTTTAGTGACATCATTTGTTATAAATGCTGCGCTGAAGCTTTTGTGTTAATCACATGCAGGGCATTCCAGCGAGCAGCGTGAAGGATCGAGCGAACACACCTAACCAAGTTCGGAACCGTGATGTAGCTCTGTAGAAGGATGGGAATTCTTCGCTTCATTGATGCAGGCATTCATGCGACTGCATTGAAGCCTGGTAGTTCCCGATCGAGGCATTTGCGCAGAAAGTACGCTTCTTCACAGGAAGGAATGTGTCTCGGCAGCGCGGGACGTCACAACAGACTTACTGATGTCCCCACTACCGATACCGATACCACCACAACCATGATTTGCGGGAGACTGTAAAGTTGTGATAAACAACTGGTGCATCAATAATCGGCAAGATGTCGGACTCGAAAGACGGGCATTTATTAATGAAGTAGTGAGACTCCGCACTTTGTATCTGAGTGTACTCTCACAAGACATTTAAAAAAAAAAAAACCACGTTCCGATGTATGGTTGGTTGGTGGATCGTCGCAACAAACATTATTTCCGCGTATGCACCACAAAAAAAATAACATGTACAGAAATAAGAAAAAACACATGAGAGCTGCAAACATAAGAATTGGGCAGGGGGGCAGGGGTCGGCAGGGGTCGGGCAGGGTCGGGCAGGGCAGGGGCAGGGGCAGGGCAGGGCAGGGGCAGGGGCAGGGGCAGGGGCAGGGCAGCAGGGGCAGCAGGGGCAGCAGGGCAGCAGGGCAGCAGGGCAGGGCGGGCAGAGGTCGGGGGGCAGGGGCAGGGCAGGGGCAGGAGGCAGGGGCAGGGGCAGGGGCAGGGGCAGGGGCAGGGGGCAGCAGGGGCAGCAGGGGCAGCAGGGGCAGCAGGGGCAGCAGGGGCAGCAGGGGCAGCAGGGCAGCGGGGCAGGGGTCGGGGCAGGGCAGGGGCAGGGGCAGCAGGGGCAGGGGCAGCAGGGGCAGCAGGGGCAGCAGGGGAGGCAGGGGCAGGGGTCGGGGCAGGGGGTCGGGGCAGGGGCAGGGGCAGCAGGGCAGCAGGGGCAGCAGGGGCAGCAGGGCAGCAGGGGCAGCAGGGGCAGCAGGGCAGCAGGGGGCAGCAGGGGCAGCAGGGGCAGCAGGGGCAGCAGGGGCAGCAGGGCAGCAGGGCAGCAGCAGGGGCAGCAGGGGCAGCAGGGGCAGGGGTCGGTGCAGCAGAGGCAACATGGGTCGGTTACTCAGGGGCAGGGGCAGGGGCAGAAGGGGTCGGTTACTCCGGGGCAGCAGGGGTCGGTTACTCAGGGGCAGCAGAGGCAACAGGGGTCGGTTGCTCAGGGACGGCTGCTCAGGGGCATGTTAATGCAGCTTCTGCTACTCAGAGGCAGGGGAATGCGGATACTCACCAGCAAAATGGATCGGTGAAAATACTGAACCTTGCCCTCTTCAAGGAGAATGATAAACTTTACCTTAAAAATGGTTCTGTTGCCGATACTTTAACAGAGTTGGTAACTAGTCTTTTAGAAATTGATTTTCCGATAATTACTTTTCCGAATGGTCTTGATGATCAATCCTCGCTGGAAAAGTCTGCTTATATATGTTACGCATTCTACGAGATTGCCATGTGGAAAAATCAGGGACTAAACAATGACAACCTTCCCGATGTCAAAGTTGTTGGTGAAGCCGCAGTGAATCGTGCGATAGTTGTTCTAACCAATAATATGCTATTAATTCCTGAAGAAAATAAAGACAAAATAAACGAATACATTACAAATATACAAGGTACAGTGACTCCAAATGTCGCTACCGTGATATAGACACCACCGACCATTATGTCGCACTCCGGTGTGGCCTTACACAATGAGACGTTTCATTTAAGTGTTCCGTCGAGTGTAGTTGTACATGTCTCATTTTCACATGCGGTAAGTGCAACCCACGAGTTTGATTTGTTCTCTATTTTCACCGAATGAACAATCGCACGTGATCTTCGCAACAGTGCACGCCCTAACCATATCATCGTATTCATCCTCTCCCCAAGGATACAAGGATTGCCGCATGCACACGCCCGGTATGTCGGACGCGACTAGCAAGTCACCGTTCCGTATGTCCCCTCCCTGTCCACACACTAGCACCCCCCCCTCGCCAGCAGAGTTCACACTGACCCGCCCTAGTAGAGAGTCTTTTCCAGGCAGGCGCGCGATCACGGTGCCCACCTGAAATTCCCTCCCTCCGTCGTTCGTATGCACTGTACTCACAACGCCGAAGACGCGCGGGTCCGAGCGCGACGGCAAAGCGTCACCACTGGCAGAGCCTCGTCCACGTCGAGGAGGTCCTCGCACCCGTCGAGGTCGCAGTACGCGCCGGTGGCCACCACCACAGCGCCAGCCGCAAAGCAAGAAGATCCTCCCCTCCGCCACCCGGCACCGATGCTGGCCTGTGAAGTTAAGCACTCCGGGCCTGAAGGATCCCGTTAGACGTGTGGACACCCCATCTTCGGACAGGAAGACCAAGTCTTTGGAGGCGACATCACCAAAGACAGCCCACGACGAGGGCCCGGGAACGAGAGAGAGCTCGCCTAGACGCGTTAGGTCCGCATTAAGTTCGAGAGTGTACTTGTTACTCTGGGCTGCTCGGTATCCGCACACGCGGTTCATGACGTTGATCTCTCCTCGCTGGCAGTCTGTGCACCTGCACCGATCGCGAGGGAGAGAGCACCTCCCGCCGTCGCGCCGGCGCCGATGGCCACTCCCCTTTGGCACCTACACTAGATGCGGAGCCTATCGCCACGGCATCCTCGACGTTCCCGCGCAACGTCTGCGGCGCATCCCACGAGAGTATTCGCCCTGCCGGAGACAATTGTCGCGCCAGCGAGAGCTCCCACGACCGTCGTCGCGCCACCGCCCACCAGCGAGGTCGCCGACGAGTACCCGATGACGCAGTTGTAAGAGGAGGCTAGTCGCAGGCGGACTCGCCCCCTACGACCACATTGTATGAGCCCGTGCGTGAATACAACGCCACCTGGTACCCCAAGAAGGAGTTCATGATGCCTACGGATTGTGGCGCTGCGTTGTAACCGACCGACAGAGACTGATTCTGAGTCGTCGCGATCCCCCCCCCTTCGATTGGTCCTCGCCCGTGAGATTCGCGTTACCGGAAGAAGATATAGACATTTATTGGAAACCACTAAAATTATCATTTAATTTTTTTTTTTTATATTTTGGATCTGCAAGTGACGGCCAATTTAAGTTTGATGTATTAAATTGTTTAAGCACTTTCACCATCTTATCAACACTAGCTTGAATTTGCTGTATGTTTCCCGTACCATTGATGATGTATGTGTTGACGCGCCCGATAATGTAATGGACTAACAATTCTGCCATGTTGTCGTCTGTACACAAAGTACCGTACTTGACATTGATGAATTCTTCTTCTTGTTTATCTTCATTCTTCAATATCAATACGAGGACATTATCATCGGTAAATGTGACTGTAAAATCCGTGCCGTATGAATCTTTTATTTTTTGGAGATGTTGTTCCATGAGTTTCTTCAAGTATTCGGACACGCAAGGAGGTGGTTGCGTAGCCATGTTTTATTACACATCTGTCATACATTTTAGACAAATTTTAATTGGGTGTACGTGCAAAGTACACTCGACGGAACACTTAAATGAACGTCTCTGTGTACGGCTACACCGGAGTGTGCTTGACCTACAGTAGGCGGAACAGTAAAATGAAACATGTATCAGATGGAAATAAATGTACGACATCGCAGTTAGAAAATTGGCGTTAAGAATGTCGATGACTTGGATTGGGATTTCGTACATGGTGTCCAAAACTGAGAACTGTATTCATGAGCTTGAGCGCCTCCACGGCCTCGGTCTCGAGGTAGGAAGTCGGGTACTTCGGGACGCACTGTGCATTGTCGGTCATCCTCTTCGGCTTGGTTGAGGGCGCCTTCTTGGGAAGAACATTCTCCGGATGTGTTTGAGCCCCGAAGACATGATCCGGTGTTTCGATTAATCTGTGGACGCCCATGTAAATTGGTTTGTTCCCAGCACAAAATATGGTTTGCCACATCAGGGACGCGACGTTGCTGTACATGCTCATCCTGACGAGCACGACTTCGAAGTCGCCGGTGATTAGCATGTTGTACACATGCGGGTCGCAGATGTGGTTCGGGACGAAGACCGTGTACTCCTTGCCCCCCTTGATGATGTACACACTCAACGCGTGGATGCCTTGCTGGCTGTGGGTGGAGAGGATCGAGCTCGTGCGAAAGTATGTCGTTCACGTAAGGATTCATTGATGCAATTTACAATTCTCACTTGAGAATATCCATCATTTATACAAGTTTGTGTGTTTGCATGAATTGAATCACATCACCCAAATAGTGACACGCCGGGCACCGGGTCGCCGTAGTAGTTGGAAGGGTGCGCCGCAATTACAAACATACGTTGTTGCACCCCCCCCTTGCTGATGGTATTGTTGCTGTACACGTGTCTGACGATCTCAAGGTCTCCGCTATCGGCTATCTCAAAACCGTAAGAGACTGTAACGTTGTTGTTGCTGAACCCGCGCTCGATATGAAACCCCCCTCCTCCTACACGCCACCGAGAAGGTCTCGTAACACCGTCGCCGTCCGTGTACTGCTGAATCCAACGCAAAGACCGCTCCGATTGATTGCCGCTACTTGACCCGACGACTATCCCTGCACCGCTAATGTCGTTATCTACGTATGCAGGTACTGTGGGGTCCAGAGGATGCGCGAGCTTGATGAGCTTGTCTTGAACGACTAGCTCGACGGAGGTGATGGTCTCTATACCGCCCCGCACGTAGACGTTCCCATTCACGGTGATGCTGTTCGATCCGACCGTAATAACGTCCGGCGTCCCGAAGGCGCCGATGGAGACGGTAGACGAGAGCGACTGGATCTCCAGGTTGGAGTCGCTCACGAAACGCATCTTCCCTTCCGCGATGGCTCCCACGAGCGGGTCTTTGTTGTCATGTGTCTGCTGGTTCGGGAGCGATCCCATGAGGAGGTAGGATGCCGCTGGGTCCTCAGGCATGGTTGTGGTGGCACTGTCGCGGAAGAACCAGAGGGAGCTGCGCGCCACTAGGGACATGTTTTATAAAGGTTCTCGAAAATATTCCCAGTAGCCTCTTTGGTAAACAATGGGCCAGGAACGCCCATTAAACCCCAACGTTGCCCAAAAGCAACGAGCTGCAGTTTTTCCGAGTATAAAAGGTGTGTCTGTCCCCCAACATCAGAGTTTGATTATGTCCAACAACATCCAGAATCTCTCTGATAACGGAGTATTTGTCGTCAAACCCGATTGGATAACAGAACCAATCAGGGACCAATTGCGCGAAGAGTTTATCCAGACTTGCCGCGAGTTTCCAGAGTTTGAAAAACCTAAGGATGACGTGTACGTTCTGGGTGGATTTTCGGCACTCGGTAATCCGGCGTCGTTTCACAACCCGTTTGTGAGGAAACTAAGAGAATCTGTTATGTGGACAATCGCACCGATTCTGAAACCACTCGCCAATGGAAGAAATCTGGAGCAGATTATGGACAGGATGATGTTCAGAACCCGAGGAAGGTCGTCGCAAGCGAAAGTTGGCACAGGGACGAAGCTCCTGAAGCCGCCGATGAAGATGACGTTTTTGGAGGGTGGATCAATCTCGACGATACGGATCACCGTTTTTCGTGCATCCCAGGATCTCACAAGGGCGTTTCAAAGCATTCGGGGTTTGGGAAAGAGAAAGTGGTGGACAGTGCAAACAAGGAGAAGATCCGGGTCCCACCAGGCCACATCATCATATTTTTCGAGCGGATTCTACACGAAGTGAACAGGTCAAATGTTCCGCAAAAGGGATCGTTCGTTTGTTTCTGGTTGGCGTCTCACAAGTAGCACGCGGAGTCTCTACGATTTGAAGGACATTTTCATGAACCAAGCCGTTCCAAAACTGAAGTCGGATCAGACTCCCGCGATGTATTCGATTTATCACAGAAATGTGTGGGTCGACGCACTCGAGAGTTTTTCGGCAACCTTCAAATATAATTGTATCGTCAAAGACAATCTCAAAGGCAGAGACGTCAAAATCGTCCCGATGCACATGAAGTCGCTGAGAAGCATTGGCGTCCCCATGTACAAAGAGTACACGTCAAGAGAGTGTCTCTTATACGTTCCGGGAAAGCGATGGGATTTGGAAGTTCCGTGCTCAGAGACTTCTAGGGTCGATACCCTCGAGTTTTAATCATCGTTGACGCGCCGGTACATGACCGTCTTGCTTACGATGAGTGTGTGCAACCATGTTTCAAAGTCGGTCCTCACAGCAAATGGGCGTTCCTGCCTCCCGGCCGATTTTTACTGGTTTCTAAACATGGTAGGGAGCGGATTTGTTATTCCTTGTTGCTTATGTGTCAAGCTAGCGAGTCGTTCAAGAGGCTCTAAATCCTGATTAAAAATGTAAAAAAATCGGCCGGGAGGCAGGAACGCCCATTAGCAGCTGCATCGTTGAGATGTTCTGAAATCATCGACATAACGTTTTAGCGGATAGAAACGAATAGCTTGGAGTCAAGTCCGCCTGTAGACAAGTCCGCCAAGAGATTGGTGTCGCCTTTCCAATCACCAAACCCGATGGGCAAGAAGAATTGGCGCGGCACCCATGTAGAATCTGGCGTACGCCCCAATCTGTTGTCTTGAGACCCCGGACCTGTATCTGGTTTCAGGGGATATCATTCAAATTATACTGTACTTGCGAATAATCCACATGCCGGTGTACACTCGACGGAATACTAAAATGAAACCGGAGTGTACGGTACACCTTGCGGTGTAACCTAATGTTGTCGCGACCACCGGAGGGGGACCGAGTGGTGTCTACAACAATACGAGTTTTTATTCATCAACAACAACAGAGCTGCTGTGGGCAAATGGAAGAGGTCGTCCTAGACCCATCAATTCCATGCAGTGCAGCCTTGCGATTGTGAGAGCAGAAGAGCGATCCCGGTCCGAGTAAATGCATGTTTCTGGAGAGAATCGCAGTCCTCGTACCTCTGGGTACCGCTCGATCGATTTTTGAGAATCGACAAGGGAAGTGGCGAAGCCACCCCTCCTGTGCTTCTCTTGTGCGCCTTTACGTTTATTGTACAACCTTACCCCTAAGTGGTCGCAATCAGCGACCTTTGGCATCGTTTTCGATTTAGTGTGACCAAAACGTTCACCACCCAACCTAAGATTCACGTCTGCTGAACAAACACTTGGGATCTTGTAAACACGTTCTTTTTCTTTACCCGTCTCCCACGACATAAGAGTCGTTTTGAACTCATCTGTCACAGAAACGTCCTCTTTGAAAATTCTTTTACACGATGCGAACATGCCCCAGTGGGAACTGCAACTTCTCCAGGTCCAGTAGGCTTCAGTTTCGTGATGGCAGATCCGTAGGCCACGCAAACCTTCATACCAGGAAGTTCTTTCATCATGCACCGCTTGATACCCGCCCAGAAAGAGTCTTTGACCTTTCGTTTTTCCGATGTAACGCTGCAAGTTGTCACGGGATTCTCGGCGTCGCAAAGCCAATCTCCACCACTCGTCAGAAAACTTAGCGTAATTTGACAAGTACGCGGAGATCTTATCCGTCCTCGATGTACTCAAAGCTGCTCCATTTTCACGCAGAGACTCCCACATAGGAATCATGTCAGCAAAACGCAGTTCCTTCTGCCTTGTCTGCTTCTTGATACCCGACTTGTGGTAAAATGCACCACGTGTCAGCTTCCATGTCTTATTTTTATCGTCTGCCCAAATACGTTACCGTAGCGATGTTGCTCCGTCCTGGGTCCACACCAGGACGACGATACCCATATCGGGCAATATCGTTTTAAGTGAGCCGTCGTATTTTTCTGCGATCTTTGATACCTTCTTCTTTACGAGGCTTCTTACAGGTCTTCTTCAAATCTGAGACAAGACCTGTACTGTCTTGCTGTACTGCATGCTCAAAGAGACTCCGTCAGTACAGATGCTGCAGTCGAAAACCCACCCATTCTTGACAGGTGGTTTTCTGAAGAAGGAACCTGCGACTGTTTTTTCGGGCGTTCACAAGCGTGTCATACAAACCCTTTGCATGTCTGTACTCGTCAGTAGCCTTGATATCCTTAACATCATCATCGTACTGCTTCAGGACCGACTTGTATGCATCCCATTCACCAGGACCACATGATTTTTTCTTCTTCTGTGCAGGCCTCTGGGGCAACATGAAGCTTTCGGGATTCTTTACATGTTCCCACTTGGAAAGCTCAACGATGTTCTGGTCATTGGGAACATGTGCCTGAACAGGTTCACGAGGGTCTTCAGGTCAAGGCGAACATGCACCGTTGGACATTGAAGATGGGCATCAATCGGATACGACGTGCATCCATATCCTCCAACCGTGTCTGTATCCAATAATTAAACCGGACCATGGTCGGAAAGTCCATGTCTTTCCATAGTTATCATAAACTCGACTTCCATCTGGAACACTCAGCATCTCCCTAACTTCATTGACGTACTCTTGAACAGACTCTGGCCATCCCTCCATGTTTTGGACTTCTTGCTGAATAGCCTGCATCACGTCGTATCCCCGAATGATCTTCGATGTGTCCAGCGTCTTCGGGCATTTAATTTATTTTAAAGTGGTGGAAGTGAGTCTGGCCAGACGTGGTATCAAAGGAACCCATGCGTTGTTTGACACGACAGTGCTCAATGTGTGACCTGCATAGTTCAATACCTGATCGAAATAGATCGGATAAGACTTGATGTAGTCAGCGTCGTCATTACCAATTACATCGCCGATGGAGTCCTTCACAGCTTCGTACGATATCTTGCTTTCCTCATCAGGGAAGATTCCGTCTACCCCGATACGGAGCCAATCCTTCCAGTAGGTATCTTTCATGTTGTACAGGTCTGGAATATCCAGACCTTTCTCTAATAGACTCGTGATGTGGAAAGTCAGCACAAGACTGGACCGCCGTAACATGCGGCTCACCACATTGACGAGCTGGTCCACATGCTCCCTAAACTTACCGAATTCTTCATCGTCAAGACTCATTGCCTTCTTCAGGGCGCATTTCACGACACACATCTTTTCCACCGTCTTGTATTCTGGAGGGGGTCTGGCGATGAGACCATTGTCTTCGCATAAACGGACAATATCGTCCTTCTTGTCCTTTGATGAGTATGCTACTTCGGCCAATTTTAGTAGCTCCTTCAATTTAGCGACTGTCGGAGGTTTCGTTGCCATCTTACATAATTTATACATCACAGAACTCTTTATACAAACATCACATACGTGTTCCATACGTGGTCAAAACAACCCATAATGATTTTATCAGTGAGGTTGCTGAATGCTAAGGAAATCATATCAGACACGTGCGTCTTTGTATCGATTCATTCATTCGTAAACACAGAAGTTTTGAACACACACAAGTCAGCGACCATTCTTAACGCCAATTTTCTATCGTACATTTCCATCTGATATATGTTTCATTTTACTGTTCCGCCAACTGTAGTAGATAAACACAGATTGAAATAAATGTCAACTCAATGCACAACCAACCGCAAGAGGCGGCGTTGTTGCAAAACGACGTGATTTGTAAGCAAACTTTTTGAGACGAACAAGGATTTGTTGAAATTGTTTTTATTATTTTTACACAACCGTCAACATCCTGAGCGCATTGATTCTTCATACCTGCACGCCCATGAAATGATTGGAGAGCACAGCTCGGAAGAGCATGCGGTAGTACGGGACTGCAGAGACGATCATGAAAATGAACAATAACATGTCCGCGAAGGCCCGTATCCCCCGGATGCCCACGTCGCGGTAGCGGAGACTTCTGTTTCTCTGCAAAGACGACGCTACCATGATACCGACAGTTGCGGATAGAAGGACGGATAGGGCATAGTCGTATACGAGCAGCTTCACGAGCTCCGTGCTGAACACGTTCACAAAGGTTCCGGTTTTCTCGATACTGGTAACGTAGTTGGATAAGACAACGAGGAGAATGATAAAGCAACTTGTCAACACGACGTTGATCACGACCGCAATGATCACGAGGTATTGCAGGTCTGGTGGGGTTTTGTTTGACTCGATGAGCGCGTCGTCTAGGTACATTTTTTTGACGAACTGCATTTGGAATATCCTCTCCGCGATGTACACGGATATCCATATGATCATGAGTTGCAACAATTTGAAAAGGGATAGTATAATCACGCTAGATTTGTCCATTGTCTCTTATTTACGTAGAGTGTAAGTGTATTTACTCTGGTTGTACACTTGTTTTCAAAAATAAAATGAATATTATTTAAGAAAACTATTCAATGTCAGGCATTCGTGTTGAAGACGACGAACATGGGCAACACAACATTCCTCCAAGCGTATGGGGCCCCCCATTATGGAAATCTATACACTACGTTGCCCTGGGGTACCCAGCGAACCCCACGCCTGAGGAGAGACGGGTCTACAAAACGTTCTTCGACCAGATCTTGGAACACTTGATCCCGTGCCACGTGTGCAGCGAGAACTACCACAGGCATCTTGTAGAGCTCCGAGGTTCGTGGAGTGACGAAAACAAGGTTCTCTTCCCCTGATGGTTTGTTTGATTGGACGGTCGCGCTGCACAACCCTTGTGAACCGAGACACAGTAAACCCATTCAGGATTCTGCTGAGATGCGTCGCCATCTCATTCATGCGGGCGCATATCCGAACCAACGCCGTCGTTCAGGCGGAAACAATGATTATTACAACAACAACAACAACAACCATTGGTTGGCCATATTTGCTTTCTTGACCGGCGTTGGCGTCGCCATTTCCGTTATGTTGTTAATATTGAGATCTCAGAGAATCAGGTTTCCGGGAGTCACGAGAACACGAGGTCTATGAGCGTGAACATGAACATGCTCCCTATCGCCACCGCCGCGGTTACAATGCCTAGAGAAAGCGGTGTTGCGGCTTGATTGTTATTCGAAAGACCTGACGGAGAAAGACCAAATGGCGTAATAGATCCGTGTACGTCAAATAGTGGGAGTGGTTTCACTATGAATATGAGGATCATGGCCAACATGAAGAAGACTGACGCATAGATAACGCGTGCTGGCATGATCGGTGGCATTGTAGGTGGTGCTTGTTGGAGAGACATTGATATTTTTTCTTATTGACCTTTTTTACATTTTTTTTCAAGCAAAAACAAATGGTAACGGTTTTTTTGTGATTCCAATTAAAAGATGTTGTTGAGGGAGCACCCCGAGTACCAGTCTCTACGGGGTCTGAAGACCGGCCATAGCAATTTGATATTTTCCACGTTCGGAGACATCGATCTAGACAGCCCTTACCTTACTGGATTCAATGTGAGCGGCGGCTCGAAAGCGGAGGCAAACATCACCGGATTCATGCGCAGGTGCTCGCACTTCATTTTCGACAACTTCTCGAACAAGCAGTACCCGGACTTCCTCAGCGGTTCCTTAAACTTAAACATGACAAAGGTTCCGCGCCCCAACCACGGCAGCGGGAACCATGTGAGGCAGATGTTCTTCGGGATGCTCATCCAGCATAACATGATGGCGATGCACAAGAAGGCGTACGAGGGCGTCCTGGGAATAGACAAGCGGAAGCTCTCTGGAACAGACATCCTGAAGAGGTACCTCGCATTGGTGGTGGATCTGCGTTCATGCAGGTGGCGAGGATGGGCGAGTACAAGACGTTGAACAAGAACATTGTGTTGAAATTTAAGAACGGGAGCTTCCGGTACGTGTACGAGTTGCTGTCGGACAACACGCAGCTCATAGACGCGTTGGTACAGGACAAGTATCTGGAGAATCTCTTGGGTATCCAGAACGTGTACTCCATGGCCATTTACAGATTGGTCATGCGGCGGGCTTCTAGACCCCTCAGGAACTGACAAGTGCATTAGGGACTTTCATCGACACGGTCGCCCTCTCGGGCGTGTATTATATAGACGAGACCGTGTACAACAACGTTGTGGCCGAGCCGTTCGATCCCTCAAACCAGATGCACAGCTTCCTGATAATGAACGAACTGGTCACGGGGGGCATTATTTTGACCACTGTCGAGGTAACTTCTCGAACTTTTATGAAAGTTACAGCGCCATGTACTACCTAAGAGCGCTTTCCTCTAACGGGGTCCTTTCGGCAACCATCAGGGCGCTGAAGAAGCGTATGGAGGCAGTCACGATCCACTCGATCTCCGTGTCTCTCGACTTTACAGGGGACACGGCGGGCGTTGAATGCGCGAAAGTTAAGACGACTTACCAAAAGGCGCGGTCCGTCAGGATTTATGGGGACACCAAGGAACGCATCCAGCTCCTGACCAACTTCGACTCGATCTTCCGCCTCTTCTTCGGGCATGTGTACGACGGGCTCGCTGTCCTCGAGGTGAAGCTAACGACTCCGTTGAACCCGGTGTTGAAGGCGTACCAAAACAAGACCATCCGGTACGACATCGTCAAAGACTTGGGAATAAAAAATAGTTAGACACGAGATGTGACTTCACGCAACGAAGGCGTGGCCCGTGAACACGAATACAGACCCGCCGAAGAGCGTGGGTTGCATGTTGTTGTGTGCCTGGCCTAATCCGGTGGAGCCGGATGTGAAGGCGTGCGCGTGATTGCCTGCGGCGCTGACTGCGAGCGCCGTCGGCAAGGTCATCATGTTGAGTTCGCCTGTGCTTGAATCTGTCGACATGTTCGTCCCGGTCCCGTTCCCGTCAGCGACGCAAAGCCCGGCGTTGCCCTGCCCGCCTACCGCGTTGGTGGCGTGGGAGTGCGCGCCCACCGCGTCGGTCGTGCCGCTGTGCACATGGCTGGGCATCTCGCTCTCCACCAGCGTGTGCGTTTCATCACCCACGACGGCGCCCAGCGACCGGGGCGTCAGACTGCCCCCCCCAGGCCCCACGGCTCCCATTACGCGGCTGCGGAAATCGGGCAGCTTGAAGTCTTCTCCTCCCCCCCGAACGAAAGGTGCCGACGACGTCAAACAACTCCTTGTGCTGATCTGGCGACAGGGAGCGCCCGTCGCACAGCATCCAGCCGCAGAAGTCCGCTTGGCGACAGGACCACTTGTAATCCCCAACTTGCGGGGACAGGCGCGAAAATGCGAACCGGGTGGCATCCGCCAGCATGCGATGCTGGTGCGACAGGTCGTAGATGTTTTGCATGTTTTGTTTTTATTATAACGAATAATAATATTCGTTCCGAGGTGAACAACGATTATTTTGATGTTTAATTTAATTGTTCCGCCGACTGTAGATACAAAAATTGTGGTTACCGGTGAGTGTAGCTGTATGCGTTTCTGTACCGCGTAGCATCCTGTCATCATCCAATTCATCTAATTCTTTGATGGAATCGTCGGTGACCTCATTCATCGATACAGTTACTACGTGGGATACTCGCGCCTCTACCACGTCGATGAGTTCTAAGAACTCGTCATCTGGAGGCTCGCAACGCACGTGTCCGCGCATCGCGATCGTGCAAGCGTAGAGCATCAGATTGACGCGGATGTGGCGTCGCGCAGCCGTCCATCGGAAAGAGTAGAGGCTGGCCAATCTCGTCACGAAATCCTGTGCCTCTTCCATTGCCGGGTCAGAGACGTGCATATGGATGGTTCTCCAGAGAGCCCAGGCCGCATCGTGTGCCGAACGACAGGAGAGTCTCGCATTCTTCTTCGCACCCACAATATTAAGGTGTTGTGTATTGGAGTAGGAAGCATCCACACCAAACACCATGGACCCACGACACACACGAATCTTCAGGAATATCCTCTCCTAAGCTGTTTGTTCTTGTGTTCTATATGTACCACTGCTCCTCCTCAGCAACGCGGAGTGCATGGCGTTGTACTGCTTGACAGTTCGTCCATTTCGCGACATCACGAGCATTATAAGAGCCCTTGCCTCTTCGTTTGCCCCGTCTTCATACGCGTTTGGAGCGTTTCACAACACTGATCGTAGACATGAAGGTTGTGGTGGTGTGTTGCTGCACATTACGAGAGTGGGTCCAAACTGCACCATTCCATCTTCTCCGATACTAACGTCCGATGGTAGAACGAATCCTCCCAAAAGATGTGTTCGCGTCTCTCTGATGACGCGACGCCAGTTTTGGCAGCATGGCAAACGAGCATAGTCAGTCTGCAGAGCAGACGAACGATCACCATGAATATAGGATCGGTGCTGCATTGCGTAGTGTGTGAGCCCGAACAGAACACGTTGAGGTCAGTGACGACATCGTCCATAGCACTGCGGTCCCACTTGTTGCCGTTCACAATCTTTGCCTCTGCATAAAACATCTAGAATGGTGGCTGCGACCTCTAGAGGCCCTCCTGATGTCACGAGTTCCGCTACTAGAGAGCACGCGTACTCCCCACTCTCTCCGATATCTGCACCACTACTAGGATTGCTAGAGTCTTTTGCGATAGATGCAATTGTGTGTTTCAGCGCAACCAAAAGATCGCTGACGCAAAAATCTTTTTTTCGAAGTTGCAATTGCAGTTGGTGTGGTTTTATTCTTCATCATGCCGAAAGAAACCAATGTAACTGATCCAAAAATTACAATGTAAAACTCGCGTTAGGTTTTAAACTGATTTTGTCCTGTTGAAGTATCATCATGCCGTATGTCTTCACAAGTAATAACAACACACGCTGTAATAACGCCTCACGCTGAACCGTCGCAATGTAGAAAGAAACATCAACACGCGCTGTAATAACGCCTCACACTGAACCGTCGCTATGTAGAAGAAACATCAAATACACAATAAAGACCCAATCCATGAACATCAATTCGCACATTCTGAATAACAACAACATTCTAATCGAAATACAAATAACAATTCTAATTCGAATACAAATAACAATTCGAGTTGTGCAGGCAGGGGGGGCGGTGGGTTGTACAAGACGGCTATAAACGGGGTGATGCGCAACATTTCGACTCAGATTTTTTGAACTGTCTCGCCTCAGAAGAGTCTCTGCTCACTATCGGCTAGCAATAGCAACAAAATAAGGGAATGTGCTCATTCTCCTGCACTGCGAAGCGTTCGCGAGCAGCTAATGCCGTTACATAGCAGCGACGCTCGTCGTCACTGCCGATATTGGTAATTACTGTGCTATCGCAAGCCTCGTCTATTAAACATTGTCATATTCTTTAAGTTGATGACACGGTAAGTAAGAAAGTCTCAACGGAGTATAAATGTGTGTTCTTCTTCTTCATAAGAGACCTCTATCCGTGAATCCATTAAATTATTTAATAGCGTAATTATTTGTGAAGAGTGAATTGCTATTTTACAGACGGCGAGTGAATTGCTCTTGTGTACAGACGGCGACGTGAATTGCTCTTTGTACAGACGCGATGTCTGCACGTCGCCCAAGGAATCTCCTCCGCGATGCATAATTACCTCTGTTCCCACAACGATCAATTCGTCCGTCCGTCTGAGGGACGACAAAGATATATAAGCTCCATCGCCCATACGCGAACGATATGCATCGCAACTCGCCAAGGTAGCAATTGTCAAGACGGAGGCAGTTGTAGCCACACCCTACATGCAGCGAAAACGGACACGGGCTATGCAAATAGAAACAGTCCACGGACACAGCCTTGAGACACAATCTTGGACCCAGTCATGGATATGGTGTTGCGTTTGTCGGTTCCTGTGGGGGGGCTCCCCGTGTAGAGGAGGAGGTACCATCGGTAAAACCGGATCGACAGTATTCGTTGCGCATCATCCTCACAAGCGGCGCCACCAAATTCTATTCGGCATCATCGCGTTCCTCTTTTCGGCGGCGAAGGTAGCTCGAAACTCATCGACAATTATTCTCCAAGTCCCTGATGTCTTTGTTGAACAAGCTGACGGAAGCCAACTTCGATAAAGTGTCGACTAAAATTGGAATCTGTGTGAGAGACGCGATCGATTCATCTCAAGAAAATGACGCTGACTCATGCGCGCGTGAAGACTCATCGCATGACGCCGACTCATCTCCATGTGACGACTCATCGCGTGTGGACGATATATCCTTAGTGTTAGCAAATGCTATCTTGCGAAATGCTACCAAGATCACGGGTTCATTCACATGTACTCGAATCTATTCCAGTTTCTCGTCTCTCCGAAGCGGCATCATTATGAGTCTGTGCTCGATGCATTTGTTCGGATTCCATTGCATCCTTTCCATGAAGAGGAGTCACGAAACTGCGAGCGCAGACCAGTACGACGCCTTCTGCGTCACGACAAAGCGCATCCACGTCGCTGTGCGGTCGCAATTTGACTATCCTGAACCTAATTGTCTAAACCTTGTCTCTACGTCGTCGCGCGCATACCTCTCTTGAGATTTGTCGCATCTTCGAGTCCAACATACCTGGCGCGGCGACGGAGGGTGGCTATAGAAACTCATCGCGGGATTTGCGGACTCAATTCGCACGCCAAGAATTCTCGCAATGAGGACTCACTTGGAAAGCAAGGAGTGCGACATTATGGAGGGGTCCTCGTCGAGAGGTTTATTCGAGAGGCGAGATGTGACGTTAAAGATTCTGGTTCAAGCTTATGGGTCTGCTGACACTATTGTCTCTTATCGAAAGCTGTAGATTGACCTGGTTGCGGGTCACAATTCATTGTGGCGATTGTGTCTGTAAGATCGTTACAACGAAAAACGATGATCTGTGCTGCGCCACTTTTTTCATCGGTAAATGAAGAAACCTGCTATACTGAGTGTCAGCGGCAATCATGGACAGCATTGTCTGCAGAATATCCGAGCAACTCCCCGGCTACAATATGTTTCCACGTACTCAGGTCTGTATAGAGTTCTTCCCGGATCATGTATGTCATTAGGAGAGATGATAAAGCACAATGAAACATAATGGGTGGTGGGGCACGGTTGCTCATTGAATGCAACCACCATACAACCACAAATAGATCGCTTAATGTAAATTAAAACTTTGATATGACAGTTATCGTTGAATCGTCCGCAAATGCAAAAAGTGTCGAATAGGATCTACTATGCCCAACACAGTCTGCTTTAGCCATCGCACTTGTCCGCATGCATCTTTCCTGCATAGTTTGCACCCCCAGATATGCACCCATGAAGTTACTTAGCACAAGCATGTAGAAGCGGACCATACGAAGAGCAAGTCCCCGAACGCACGTGGTGATACCCTGTCGCCCAAATGGTTGTGTAATGAGGCATATAGCAGGCTGATCAGAGTGGTTTTCGGGTAGTGATGGAGGTGGAGGAGGTAGTAGCGGCGGGGGAGGGATGGAGGTTTCTTCTTGGAGGTGGTGGGTCTTCACGATGTTTTTGATGTTGTCTGCTCGTTTGATGTTGACATGTTGTTTTAATACGAACAATTGATTTATTGTCATCTCAACAATCTAACAATTTATTATTTTCGGCCACCTGACTACATGCGGACATCCCTATTAATAATGGCAGATGCAGTTGCTACCTTTGATATCGACTAACTCGAATTGCAACGCACCTACTTATGTAAAGGCACTTGTGTGCGCCAGAAGCGACTGCTTCTCTCACTTTCCATTACTAGTTTTGCGTCAATATATACGCAACGTCAAGTTCTCTACTGCAGCCAGCCTCAAAGACACTACTTATCCTCAACCCCCGTACCTCAGCTAGATCGCCACCGGCTAGCATAAGCTTATAATTGCAATGATGACGCGATAATGATGCCGAAAAGCTCCACATAGGATCTTAGCCACCGGTGATCAAATCATCTTATACCGATGCGAGTGCATTCTAGGCGGTTTTTCTGTTGTTGTTCTTTGTGGCTGAGTGTTTGGCTTGTGCACCGACGAAGCATGGAGTATATTTACCTGCATCACGCCCGGGATGACGAAACTGTTTGAATGCTGAATTGACGCCCCCGGATCAAAAAACCGTTTTGACGGAATCCATGGATTCCAGAATAACGAATTTTCTTAAATGCATATCGGGCTATTAGACGGTGCGCAGAGGAATAGATGGATATAACGGCGAGACAGAGTGGCAGAGAATAGATGATATTATCGGCGCAGAAGCCAGAGGTGCGCAGAGGAAAGCATATATATCGCCCTCGCATAAGCTAGCGTGCAGAAGAATATATATTATCATCGGGCGATGAGAGCGTGGCATATGCGAGATTAGACGCCGTATTTGGTGAAAGCAGAGCGCGGGTATGATGAATAGATGCTATATCTTCGCGAGAGACAACGTGCCAAAACGCATTGTTGTGTGAGGAACATCTAATGCTGCCACCACGTCGTCCCAATATTGCGACCGGTATCAAGTATGACGAGTGAGAATATGTTGTGCATTAAATATGCACCCGTTGTACAGAAACGGGAATTGCTAATGCTGCCACCACTCTCGTGCCCAATATTTGATCGGGACAAGTAAGTGGCAGGAGTTGAAAATGTTGTGCATAAAATTGCACCGTATGTACAGAAACGGGAATTGCTAATCGCTGCCACCCACTTCGTCCCAATATTGCTCGGGGACAACTCTTAGTCGAGATGAGAATATTTGCTTCACGAGTTCGCTCTGCATTTACGATCTCAGGACATGAGCTTTTAGGGAAACGACCAATGCCGCTACTTCGTCCCAAGATATCTCTTGCCGACAAGTTGTGGAGATGAGAATTAGTGGTTTACATGCAGGATGATCGATTAGCAATAGCCAATGCCGCCAGCATTTGTCAACGCGGTTTCTCTAGGGACAAAGTAGTGGAGTATGAGAATATTTGTTCAGGGAGGTTTCTGTCTGCGACCTGTTATACATCAGTATGATGTAGCGGAACGCCAATGCCGCTACTTCGTCCCAAGATTGCCTCTTGGACAAGTTTGTGCGTGGAGAAGTGAAATATGGTTGTACAGTATATGATCTGTAGGCAATGCCAATCCGCCAACTGTCAACGGGTTTCTCTGGGACAACAGCTGAGGTAGTAGAGAAATGTTGTTCAGGAGTTTCGTCTCATTACATCAGGATGCATCGTTAGGGAACGCCTATGCCGCTTACTTCGTCCCAAGATTCCTCTTGGACAATGTTGTGAGTATGAAAGTAGTGCTTTGTACTATAGGGGATGATCGTTACAAGCCCAATAATGCCCCACTTTGTCAAACGTGTGTTTCTCTGGACAAGCAGTGGAGGAGTAGGAATATGTGTTTAGAGTTTCTCTGCCGATTTTACATCAGGATGATCCTTTAGGGAACGCCCAATGCCGCTACTTCGTCCTCCGGGCACTCTTGTAATCCAGGTTTTCTCTGGGACACAGTAGTGGAGAGCAGTGGAGAAATATGTTGTTGCAGGCGAAGGTTTTCGTCTATGCGATTTTACATCAGGATGATTGTTATGGGAAAGTCGTCGCCGAATGCCGCTATCTTGAGTTTCGGTCCCAAGATTGCTCTGTGGGACAAGTTGTGGAGGAGTGGTTGTTTGTCAGGCATGATGATGATCGTTAGGCAATGCCTGCCGCCACTGCTTGTCAACGGGTATAAGATCTCCTCTCTTTCCGTGCCTTTTTTTTTTTT
>JAJSRW010001235.1:0-19858 GCA_022414725.1 Microglena sp. YARC
GAAGTCCTGAGATGGCCGTGGTGTTGTTGCATGTTGGATTGTGGTGTTGGTTGTCTGGTGTTGGTGTGTGTTGGTGTTGGTGATGTTCGTGGTGTGATGATGTTGGTGTGGTGTTGGTGTTTTGGTGTTGGTTGGTGTTGGGTTTGTGATGTCGTGGTGTTTGATGATGTTGGTGTGGGGTGTTGGTGTTTGGTGTTTGGTGTGGTGTGGTGTGTGATGTGTGGTGTTGATGATGTTTGTGGTGTGGCCGGTTGTGTTTGTTGCGTGTGCGGTCGTTGTGTTGGTGATGTCTGGTGTTGATGATGTTGAGTGGGTTTTGGGTGTGGTGTTGCGTGTGGGTGTCTTGTTGGGTGGTTTGTTTGTGAGTTCGTGGTTATGTTGATGATTTGGTGTGTGGTGTTGTGTTTTGGTGTTCGGTGTTGGTGTTGGTGTTTGGTGTGTGATGTCGTGCATGTGATGATGTGTGTTGTGTTGGTGTTGGTGTTGGTGTTGGTGTTGGTGTTGGTGTTGGTTAGTTTTGGTGATGATCGTGGTGTTGATGATGCTGGTGTGGGTGTTGGTGTTGGGTTGGTGTGGGTGTTGGTGTTGTCCGATGTCAGCTGGGGTTGATGATGTTTGGATGTGGGTGTTGGTGTTGGTGATGTTCGTGGTGTTGATGATTTGGTGTGGTGTTGGTGTCTGTGTGGGTGTTGGTTGCTGGTTGTGGGTTGTGGTGTCAGTCGGTGTAGGTGATGGTTGGTTGGCATGTGGGTGCAGCCACTTGACGCTTGCGATATGGATAATTTCTGTTAGTTAGGCCACAGCTAAAGTGTGGCCAGGTGAGGGGACTGGGGATATTTTAACGTTAGGTGTTCGGCATGTTGGTGGGCATGGCGGTGGTGGTGCGTGGTGACGGCGGCTTTTGAAGTCCTATGCTGGTGATGTTGGTGTTGGTGTTGGTGTTGGTGTTGTTGTTGTTGGTGGTGAGTGGTTGTGTTCGGTGTGGGTGTGTTTGTGTGGTGGTGTGGGTGTGATGGTGTTGTTGTTTGGTGTTGGTGGTTGGTTGTGGGTGATGGGTTGGCATGTTGAGGTGCTGCCACTGCTGCATTGATAATCTTGTGGGGCACTGTACATGTGGCCAGTGAGGTGGGGGGGGATATTTAAGTTGGTGTTGCAGTTTGCTTGGGCATGGCAGGTGGTGGTGGTGGTGGTGACAGCGCTGTTAATCATATGCTGGTGACTTGTTGTTGTTGGTCGGTGGTGTTGATGGTGGGATGGTGGTGTTTAGTGTTGTTGTTGTTGGTGAGTGTGGTGGTGGTTGTCGGATGGTGGTGGTGTTGTGGTGGTGGGATGTAGTGTGGTTGTGGGTGGTGGCGATGGTCGTGGTGACCAAGCGGCATTAAGTCCTATGATGGTGGTGGTGGTGTTGATGTTGTGTGTTCGGTGGTGTTTGGGGGTGTTTGTGATGTTGGTGGCTGGTGGTTTGGTTTGGTATGTTTGTGCGAATGGTGTGTTGGTGTGAGGGATGTGTTGTTGGTGGTGATGTGGTGAGGTGGTGTTGTGTTGGTGTTGGTGTTTGTTGGTGTTGGTGTTGGTGTTGTGTGGTTTGTGTTGGTGTTGTGCTTGGTCGTGTTCTGGTGTTGGTGGGATTGCGTTGGTGTTTGGTGGTGGGATGGATGTGGTGTGGTGTTGGTGTGATGGTGATGGTGTGGTGTGGCGGTGGTGGGTGGGATGGTGTGTTGGTGTTGGGCTTTGCTTTGGTGTGTGCTGTGTGGTTGCTTCTGGCTGCTGTTTGGTGGTAGAGGTGATGGGGTGTTGGTGATGGTGTTGGTGTTGGTGTTGTGTTTGTGTTGTGTTGGTGTCGGTGTTGTGGTGTGGTGGATGGTGGCGTTGGTGTTGGTGGTGGATGGTTGTGGTGGTGGGGGGTGTGGTGGGATGGTGGTTTTGGTGGTATGGTTGTTGTGTGTTGTGCTGGTGCTGGTGCTGTTGGTGTTGCTGTTGGTGTAGGGTGATGGGATGTTTGGTTGTGGTGTTGGTGTGCGTGTTGTTTGGTGTTTGTGTGTTGTGCTGGTGCTGTTTGTGCTGTTGGTGGTTGTGGGGTTGGGATGCTGGGATGCTGGTGTCGTTGTGTTGGTGTTGTGTTGGTGTTGGTGTTGGTGTTGGTGTTGTGTCGGTGTTGGTGTTGGGTTGTTGGTGGTGATGTGTTGGTGTTGGTTTTGTGGTTGGCGTCTAGTGGGTCTGGTGGGGTTGTGTTGGTGTTGGTGTTTGGTGTTGCTTGTTGTGGGGGAGTGGGGTGTGGTGGGTTGGTGGGTGGTGTTGGTGAGTGGGTTCTGGTGGTGATGGTGTTGTGCGTGGTGTTAAGTTGGTCGTTTAGTGATGTGATTGTGTCTGTGTTTCTGTTTTTGTTTGTGTTTGTGTTTTGGTTTGGTTGGTAGGTGGTATTGGTATTGGTGTGTGTGGTGGTGTGTGTGTGGAGGGGGGCGAATTGCACAGCCAGGTTCCTCACACTTAATAAATTTTAATATGTCCCTTTCATTTATAAAAATTTGGAAACCACCACACCTGCTCCTCTGTCATATGTTGCTTAATTGATCTTGGGTTTTATGTATAAATACAAAATCATAGAAACGCACCTGCTCCTCTTTCAGTATTTTAGCCTTAATTGATATTTTAATGTTTTATACATAATAAAAAAACAGGAACGCACCTGGCTCCCTTTCAGTATTTTAGCCTTAATGATTAATTTTAATGTTTTTATACATTAAATAAAAAAACAGAAACGCACCTGCTCCTCTTTTCAGTATTTAGCCTTAATTGATATTTTTAATGTTTTATACATAAATAAAAAAAACAGGAAACGCACCTGTCCTCTTTCAGTATTTTAGCCTAATTGTATTTTAAGTTTTTATACATAAATAAAAAAAAAAACAGGAAAACGCCCTGCTCCTCTTTCAGTATTTTAGCCTTAAATTGATATTTTAAGTTTTTACATAAATAAAAAAACAGGAACGCACCTGCTCCTCTCAAGTATTTTAGCCTTAATTGATATTTTAATGTTTTTATACATAAATAAAAAAACAGGAAACGCACCTGCTCCTCTTTCAGTATTTTAGCCTTAATTGATATTTTAATGTTTTTATACATAAATAAAAAAACAGGAAACGCACCTGCTCCTCTTTCAGTATTTTAGCCTTAATTGATATTTTAATGTTTTTATTACAAAATAAAAAGAAAACAGGAACGCACCTGCCTCCTCTTCAGCTATTTAAGCCTTAAAAATTGATATTTTAATGTTTTTATTACATAAATAAAAAAACAGGAAACGGCACTGCTCCTCTTTCAGTATTTTAGGCCTTAATTGATATTTAATGTTTTTATACATACAATAAAAAAAACAGGAAACGCCCGCTCCTCTTTCAGTTATTTTTAGCCTTAATTGATATTTTAATGTTTTTATACATAAATAAAAAAACAGGAAACGCACCTGCTCCTCTTTCAGTATTTTAGCCTTAATTGATATTTTAATGTTTTTATACATAAATAAAAAAACAGGAAACGCACCTGCTCCTCTTTCAGTATTTTAGCCTTAATTGATATTTTAATGTTTTATTACCAATTAAAATAAAAAAACAGGGAAACGCACCTGCTCCTCTTTCAGTATTTAGCCTTAATGATATTTTAATTTTTATACATAAATAAAAAAAAACGGAAACGCACTGCCGTCCCCTTCAGTATTTTAGCCTTAATTGAGTATTTTAATGTTTTTATACATTAAAGGAAAATAAAACAGGAAACGCACCTGCTCCTCTTTCGCAGTATTTTAGACCTTAATTGATATTTTTAAGTTTTTATAATAAATAAAAAACAGAAAACACACCATGCCTCCTACTTTCAGTGATTTTAGCCTTAATTGATATTTTAATGTTTTGTATATATAAATTAAAAAAACCCACCAGAAACGCACCTGCTCCTCTTTAGTATTTAGCCTTCATTGATATTTTAATGTTCTTATCCAGTTCTTATATATAAATAATAAAACCACCAGAAAAACGCACTCTTGCTCCTCTTTCAGTAATTTACCCTCAATTGATCTTAATGTTTTTATACATAAAAAAATCTTTTATAAAACAAACGCACCTGCTTCCTCTTTCAGCACTTTAGTTCTTCTTCCTCAAGCTGACCCCTTGACGGCCTCAACTTCATCAACAGGCCTGGGCTCGTAACATGCAGCAGTGTTCCCCTTGGTGCATTTATTCGAAAGACATGGGGAGGGTGGGGGTTATGAGTCTGGAATGGGGCGGGGCGGGAGCAGGGAGCAGGGAGCAAGGGGTTGGAGTTGTGTGTGTTGCAAGGTATGTGTGGGTGGTGGGTGAGGGGTGGAGGGGGGGGGGGGTATTGGGCTGTTTGAGACAGGGGAGGGGGGTATAGTGACAATCATAAGCGAATGCAGACGGAGAAACACAGGCCTGGGCTCCGTACATGCAAGCAGTTGTTCCCCTTGGCATTTATTCTGAAAATAATGGGGGGGAGGGGGGGGGATATGGAGCTGTGATGAGACAGATTAAAGAACAGGTGCAGGTCCAGGTGCAATTACAGGGGTCCAGCACAGGTAAGTACAGGTGCAGGTACAAGTGCCAAGTACAGGTCCAGAACAGAGTTGAAGACAGGTGCAGGCACCCAGGTTCAATACAGGTCCAGAACAGGGTTGAAGGACAGGTGCAGGTACAGCGTTCAAGTACAGGTCAGAACATGGTTGAAGGACAGGTGCAGGTACAGGTGCAATTACTGGTCCAGTACAGGTTGAAGTACAGGTGCAGGTACAGGTGCAAGGACAGAACTCCGGCAAAGGTTTGGAAGCACGAAATGCAATCGTCTTGGAGAGTTACATCCTGCCCCCTGTTCATCCAGCCCCTCCTGAAAGTCGAATTATCCTGATTCTGTGAGGTTAAGCAAAACAAAGACAACACCTGAGGGTGTGTGTGTTAAGGGGACCCTCCCATACGCCGCAGCTGGGGAAAGTTACCATGGCAGACATAGTAAGAGTCACCCTCCAGGCGGTAGGGACTCTCAAGGTTAAGCAATTCCCTTTGGCCTAATGCCTACCCGCTGCGACAGTTAAAATGCACACATAAATTCTGTACAGCACAGGTTGAGGTACAGATGCAAGTACAGGTCCATCACAGGTTGCAGCACAGGTTGAGGTGCATGTGCAAGTACATGTCCATCACAGGTTGCAGCACAGGTGCAGGTCCATGTGCAAATACAGGTTGTGTTGCAAGTACTAACGCATTATCTTGAAGTACGTCCTGTCCGCTGACGACATGCAGTGTGTGATGTACAGGTTGTGTTGCAAGTTCAAAACCACCATCTTGAATGCGTTCCTGTCTTGCCTACAGCATGCACTGTTGTGAAGGCATAGTGTGGATACATTCTCCTCCCAGCCCCCTCCCCCCCCCCCCCCCCCCCCCCCCCCCCCCCTCCCCCTTCCCCCCCACGCCCTCCCCCCCGACCTCATGCCTCCCTCTCCTCCCAAGCCCCCCGACCTCCCCCCCTAGGTGCGTTGCAAGAACAAACGCACCGTTTGATGCTGAAGTACGTCCTGTCCGCTGATAGTACTGCAGGTGTGAAGCATGTACAGGTTACATTCTACATCCCAGCCCTCCCTCCCCCACCCCACCCCAACCCCCACCCCTCCCCCTTCCCCCCCCTAGACCCCTCCTACCAACCCTCACCGCCCGCTCCCCCCGCCCTCGTCCTCCCTCTTCCCCAAGTCCCCCACCCTTCCCCTCCTAGGTTGCATTGCAAGTACACACACACTGCCTTGAAGAACGTCCTGTCAGCTGACAGCTTGTTGTGTGTGATGTACAGGTTGTGTTGCAAGTACAAACGCACCGTCTTGAAGTATGTCCTGTCCACTGGCAGCATGCAGTGCGTGATGAACAGGATGCGTGCAAGTACAAACGCACCGTCTTGAAGTATGTCCTGTCTGCTGAGGGCATGTTGTGTGTGATGTACAGGTTGCGTTCTCCTACCAGCTCGCCACCCCCCTCTCCTCCCCCTTCCTCCCTAACAGTCTCCCCCCCCCCCCCCCCCCCCCCCCCCCTCCTCCCTACCCGTCTCATCCTCCCCCCCCCCCCCATCCCCCCCCCTCCCCCTTTAATTTACCCCTTTTTTTCCCCCTCCTCCCTACCCGCCTCATCCCCCCCAGCCCCCCTCCTCCCAACCCCCCCCACACCCTCGTCCTCTCTCTCCCCCCAAACCCTCCCGCCTCCCCCTCCTAGGTGCGCTGCAAGTACAAACACACTGTCTTGAAGTACGTCCTGTCCGCTGACAGTATGCAGTGTGTGATTGTACAGGTTGCGTTCTCCTCCAGTCCCCCTCCTACCCCCCCTACCCCCCCTTCTCAACCTCCCCCCCGCTCTCTTCTTCCCTCTCCCCCCAAGCCCCCCGCCCCCCCCTAGGTTGTGTGCAAGTACCCCAAACGCACCGTCTTGAAGTACGTCCTGTCCGCTGACAGCATGTAGTGTGTGATGTACAAGTTGCGTGCGCTGATGTCATCAAACAGCAGGCTATCATGTCCTCCAGGATTCATCACTCCTCTCCGTCCACTGTGAATGTAAAAATGAACAAATGGATATAGTAAATGTGATTCGGTCATTATTAGAGAACGGCAATATGATACCATATGATATCATGTCATCATATGATATCATATGATGCCGGCAGTCTGACTAGGCCAAAGTTACCATTTATATACAATATCATATGATGCCAATTGTACGATATCATACTCTCATTTGGTCAATATCATTTGATAAGCCGGTCCATACCAATAATCAAATGCATCACCATCGCGACAGTGCCAATGGACTCAACTCACTGAGACGCTTCGATTTGTGACCATCGCGACAGTGCCAACGGACTCAACTCACCGAGACGCTTCGATTTGTGACGACCACGACAGTGCCAATGGACTAAACTCACCGAGACGCTTCGATTTGTGACCATCGCGACAGTGCCAATGGACTCAAATCACCGAGACGCTTCGGTTTGTCAAAGTCCTAAGTAAACAACTTGCTCAGTAAAACTTAGCAAAAAGTCCAAAATTATTGTTTTGCCTCCAAGGAGGAGGGGGGGGCGGGAGGGGGAGGAAGAGGGGACTCAACTCACCGGCAGACGCTTCGATTTGTCAAAGTCCTAAGTAAAACCCACTTGCTCAGAGTAAAACGTTAGCAAAAAGTCCCAAAATTATTGTTTTGCCTCGAAAGGAGGAGGGGGTGGGGGAGGGCGAGGGGGAGGGGACTCAACTCACCAAGACGCTTCGAATTTGTCAAAGTCCTAAGTAAACAAACTTGCTCAGTAAAACGTTAGCAAAAAGGTCCCAAAATTATTGTTTTGCCTCCCAAGGAGGAGAGAGGGGGAGGTGGGAGGGGCGAGGGGACTCAACTCACCGAGACGCTTCGATTTGTCGAAGTCCTAAGTAAACAAACTTGCTCAGTAAAACGTTAGCAAAAAGGTCCCAAAATTATTGTTTTGCCTCCAAGGAGGAGGGGGGGGGGAGGGGAGGGGAGGGGGAGGGGACTCAAACTCACCGAACGCTTCGATTTGTCAAAGTCCTAAGTAAACAACTTGCTCAGTAAAACGTTAGCAAAAGGTCCCAAAAATTATTGTTTTGCCTCCAAGGAGGAGGGGGGGGGGGGGGGCAGGGGGGCGAGGGGGAGGGGGCAGGACTCAACTCACCGAGACGCTCGATTTTGTCAAAGTCCTAAGTAAAACCACTTTGCTCAGTAAAAACGTTAGCAAAAAGTCCCAAAATTATGTTTTTGCCTCAAAGGAGGAGCGGGGGGGGGCGGGGGGGGGGGGGGGGAGGGGAGGGGAGGGGCACTCAACTCACCGAGACGCTTCGATTTGTCAAAGTCCTAAGTAAACAACTTGCTCAGTTAAAACGTTACAAAAAGGTCCCTAAAATTATTGTTTTGCCTCCAAGGAGAGAGAGCGGGGAGGGGGGAGGGGAGGGGGAGGGGACTCAACTCACCGAACGCTCATTTGTCAAAGTCCTAAGTAAACAACTTGCTCAGTAAAAACGTTAGCAAAAAGGTCCCAAAATTATTGTTTTGCCTCCAAGGAGAAGGGTGGGGTGGGGGGTGGGGGGCAGGAGGGGAGGGGGAGGGGACTCAACTCACCGAGACGCTTCTGTTTGTCAAATCCTAAGTAAAAACCACTTGCTCAGTAAAACGTTAGCAAAAAAGGTCCAAAATTATTGTTTGCCTCCAAGAGGAGGGGGGGTGGTGTGGGGCGGGGGTGGGGGGGGGAGGGGGGGGAGGGGACTCAACTCACCGAGACGCTTTGGATTTGTCAAAGTCCTAAGTAAAACACTTGCTCAGAAAACGTTAGCAAAAAAGTCCCAAAATTATTGTTTTGTCTCCTAAGGAGGAGAGAGGGGGAGGGGGAGGGGGGAGGGACTCAACTCACCGAGACGCTATCGATTTGTCAAAGTCCTAAGTAAAAACCACTTCCTCAGTAAAACGTAGCAAAAAGGTCCCAAAATTTATTGTTTTTGCCGCGAAGGAGGAGGGGGGGGGGAGGGGAGGGGGAGGGACTCAACTCACCGAGACGCTTCGATTTGTCAAAGTCCTAAGTAAACCACGTACATGACGCATGTTAGGCCGGGGACATCAGGAGCTGAAGGACTTGACCAGTGCTTGAAGCCCAACCCTACCATGCACGAGTTCATGTACGCGGTCATGCTCGGAACCTGTCGGAATTGGTCAACTTGCACAGCTCAATAAGTCGCTCGTGGGCGCAAGGCCTGACCGCGACTCGCTCAGTTAAAAACGTTGGCAAAAGGGTCCCAAAATAAATTGTTTTGACTCAAAGAGGAGGGGGGGGGGGGGACCGGGGCGATCCACCTTGTCAGAATTCAAATTCAAATTCAAGTTAATGTGCCTTCCCACCTGCAAGTTCCCATGCCACCCCCGCAGGCTGGTGTCCGTATCCTTGCGTCATTGAAAAGTGATGCCACATCAGCGGATATGGACAGAGTGCACAAAATTTCCAGGGTAGGAATTAGACAAAAGGGAATTGTCCACCCTCAACACATTTCAAAAGACTGACGTAGGCAAGCTTTCCATAAATAAAATATAATAAAATAATAAATATAATATATATATTATATTATATTATCTCCATTAGGTGCCTAAGTCTTGTCGTGAGCATGAATCGCATGGTTTTAGCCTATGGCCTCCAGTCCAAAACAAATATTTTTTTGCATTAAGTTTCCCAGCCACATAATTTCAATATATAATACTCAAAATTTGGGTTTGCTCAATTGTGCCGAACCAGGTCAAGTGAAACATGCCAATTTCTTAACTATGGGCTTCCCTAGTTTGGGTCACCTTTTTCATAAACGTGACCCAAGGCCTATCACGCTGAAAACAAATTCCATTAAAATAAAAAGTCGGTAGTCCTATAGCTCACACCTTCCTTTACATGTCATGTGATGGCAGGTTGTGGATGTATCGTACAGGCGTTACTCCTCAAAAGACTCTTATGGCGCAGTACACAGAGCCAAAAATCACTGATAATTTGGCATTTCGTGGGTGTCCTCAATGTACTCATGTACTCATGTACGTATCGTGGTGTCCTCATGTACTCATGTACGTAGCTGCGTAGACTCAGTTGCATCATTCTGAGTTCCAGTTTTTGCTTGATAGCATGAAGAATGTCTGAAGAAAAAAAAGTTTTTTAAATTTCAAATTTTCATATCACACTTTCAAATATATATCGAACAAAAGTTTTGTTTTGAACTTTTCTTCAAACCTCCACATCTGAAGTTAGATATGTACTTGGGAATGGGGGGTGAAATCTCAGGTTTGGAGGTGGAATTGGGACTAAGGGAGTCGAATGGAGGTGAATTTTCGAGTTGTACTGCTATTCCAGTAAATTCCGAGGCCGAGGCTGAAGCGCAGCTCCGACCTTTGTGCGTAGGGTTCGATAAGCCTTTCGTCCAACGGAAACTTTATTCGCGGTAGCTCGCGCGATCCCGTACCGCGATCTGGTTGAAGTTGACCCAAGCTTTTTTGTACATCTCGTGTACCGCCATCAGCCTCCCGAGCTGGGCTGCCCGCGGCTAGATGCGAATGCGGACAGAAATTAGCTGCGCGCCTAGCTGACGCATTCGCGAACAATATGATCTACTCAGAATTCAATTCCGAGCATTTGTGGCTCATGTGGGACCGATGGGTCACAAATAGCGATTCAACTTAGAGCGTTTTAGGACTTCGGCACTAATGGAGATATATAAAATATAAATAATAAATAAAATATACAAGCTTCTCCATTCAAATTCAAATTCAAATTCAAATTCATGTCCAAATTCAAATTCATGAGCCTTCCTACCTGCAATTTCCCATGCCACCTGAAGCAGGCTTGTGTCCGCATCCTTGGCATCATTGAAGAGTGATGCCACATCAGCATTAGTAAACGCCTTCCCTCCAGCAGAGCTTGACGACACCACATAGGACGCCTGTTTAGGCACCACAGAAAATCTGCGCCCCATGTGATCTACACACCAGAAGTTCTTCTTCCCGTCAGGCCCTTCAACTAGGGCCAACACAGGCTTGTCCCAAGCTCCATCCTTCCTAATCTCAACCACGTTGCCAGCAGCAAGCCCACTGGTGCTAGGCTTGGTGGCTCCTGCAGCTCCCTTGCTGGCTGCTGGAACACACCTGAAAACAGAGCAACACATCATCCTCTCAACCCTGTCTCAACCTAGCTTTATTATGGCACAATGCTTGAGTGCACCTGCAAATTCAGTTTCATTGTCGAGTTTTAGGATTTGTAGGAGCTCTGCTTGGATGCTCCAGCAGCTCCCTTGCTGGCTGCTGGGATGATCCACCTGAAACAAAGCAACACACCACCAGTGTTCCTCAGTGTTCATTAGAATTCATAAGTGTTCATCGGTGCTTGTTTTTGCTTTAGCCCCTTCTGATATCGAGGTTGGGCAAGTCTTTCAGCCTCTTTGCGCTGCCCCTGGAGTTAACATACAAAACCATGGACGTTTCAACCTAGATCTTTGAATGTCCCCCCCACCTCCTGATGATGCACCTAACCTCTACACCCCCCTCACCACTACCACCACCACCACCACCACCACCACCACCACCACACCACCCCTCACCCACCTCCTGATGATGCACCTGAACCTCTACACCCCCCTCACCACTACCACTACCACCACCACCACCACCACAACCACCCCTCACCCCACCTCCTGATGATGCACCTGAACCTCTACACCCCCCTCACCACTACCACCACCACCACCACCACCCCTCACCCCACCTCCTGATGATGCACCTGAAACAAATGAACACCACCACCCCCATGTTTATCTCTTTATCTGTTTATTAGATGCTGTGTATCCAGATGCTGTTAATTTTGAATCTGTTTACCTCTTATCAGATTATCTCTTATCCAGATACTGTTTACCTGTTAAATTTGTTTATCAGTTTGTCCGTAATCTGGGATAAACAGATAACAAGTATTGGATAAGCAGATAAACAGACAAGCAGAATAACCCGATAAACCGAGTAAACCGATAAACGATCAACAGTATCTGAGCAAAGCAGTATCTGGATAAGCAGTATCTTGATGAACAGATCCACCGAGGCGTTCTCCCAAAAATCTAGGTTGAAGCGTCCACATTGCTTGTCTGTGCATTGATTTATCTATGTATATGTTGATCTCTTTATCTGTTTATCCAAATACTGTTTATCTGTGCATTGATTTATCTATGTATATGTTGATCTCTTTATCTGTTTATCCAGATACTCTTCATCTGTGCATTGATTTATCTATGTATATGTTGATCTCTTGTGTCGCGTCTTCCCAACCGGGTGAAAACCCCCGTATTAAGCTGCACTGGCATGATGTGGCTACCCAGTGCAAGGATTCTGCCGGTCGTCCCTGCGAGTGAGTCACCCCGCTGTTCCTCCAGTTGGTAATTCTTTTTACTGAGATGGTCCTACGGTGACTATAGCTAGCTCCGGCTTACGCTGTGGTGTCCTTAACTTCACATCCTGTGAGTAACGGTTCTACACGGATGTAACAATTTCAATTTCAATTCAATTCCCTGTTGATCTCTTTATCTGTTTATCCAAATACTGTTTATCTGTGCATTGATTTATTCATGTATATGTTGATCTCTTTATTTGTTTATCCAGATACTCTTTATTGTTATCCAGATACGTTTATCTGTGTGTATCTGTTATTTGTTTATCCGTTTATCTGTTTATCAGTATGATCGTTATCAGTTTCAGTGTCTATCAGTGTTTATCAGTTTATCAGTTTATCAGTGTCTATCAGTGTCTATCAGTGTCTATCAGTGTTGATCAGTTTATCAGTTTCAGTGTCTATCAGTGTTTATCAGTTTATCAGATGATACTGTTTTTCTGTCAATTTGTTTATCGGTTTGTCCATTAATCTGTTTATCCAGATACTGTTTGTCTGTTAATTTGTTGATCGTTTTATTGGTTCATCTGTTTATCCAGATACTGTTTATCTGTTTATCTGATTATCCAGATGCTGTTTATCTGCTTATCTGTGTTTAACTGTTTATACAGATACTGTTCTCTGAGTTCTCTGTTTCTCTGTTTCTCTGTTTCTCTGTTTCTCTGTTTCTCTGTTTATCTATTTATCTAGATAAATATAGATTTATCTACATACTGTTCATTTGCTTATCTGTATCTGTGTATCTGTTTACCTGTTTACAAAGATGTAAACAGGTACACAGGATATGCATGATGGATTTATCCACAGTATCTGGATGATGGCGGATCCAGAAGGATTTATCTAGATACTGTTTATATGCTTGTCCAGATACTGTTTATATGTGTATCCGTATTTAACTGGTTGTCTATTTATCCAGATACTGTGTATCTGTGTATGATCTGTTTATCTGTTTATCTGTTTATCTGTTTATCTGTTTATCTGTTTATCTGTTTATCTGTTTATCTGTGCATTATATGTTTATTATATGTTTTTATGTTTATATATTTATTCAGATACCGAGTATCTGTTTATTATCTGTTTCTCTGTTGATCTGTTTATCCACATACTGTTTATCCAAATACTTCTTATCCTCACACTGCTTTAGGTTTTGGTTGTATGTTTCCCTGTTGATCTGTTTATCCAAATACCGTTTAGGTTTTGGTTTTATATTTCTTTGTTGATCTGTGTATCCAAGTACTGTTTACCCAGATGCTGCTTTAGGTTTTGTTGTTCTGCTTCTCTGTTTATCTGTTTATCCAGATACTGTTTATCCAGATAGTGCTTTAGGTTTTGTTGTTCTGCTTCTCTGTTCATCTGTTTTATCAAAATACTGTTTAACCAGATACTTCTTTAGATTTTGTTTCTCTTTTTTTCTGTTGATCTGTTCATCTAAATACCTTTTATCCAGATACTGATATAGTGTTTGGTTTTCTGTTTTTTTTTACCTGCTTATCCAGATACTGTTCATACACATACTTATTATCTAGATACTGCTGTAGGTTTTGTTTTTCTGTGTTTCTGTTTATCTAAATACTGCTACAGTTTTGGGTTTTCTGTTTCTTTTTTTATCTGTTTATCCACATACTTTTTATCCAAATACTTCTTATCCAGATACTGCTTTAGGTTTTGGTTGTATGTTTCCCTGTTGATCTGTTTATCCAAATACCGTTTAGGTTTTGGTTTTATATTTCTTTGTTGATCTGTTTATCCAAATACTATTACCCAGATACTACTTCAGGTTTTGTTGTTCTGCTTCTCTGTTTATCTGTTTATCCAGATACTGTTTATCCAGATAGTGCTTTAGGCTTTGTTGTTCTGCTTCTCTGTTCATCTGTTTTATCAAAATACTGTTTAACCAGATACTTCTTTAGATTTTTTTCCTCTTTTTTTCTGTTGATCTGTTCATCTAAATACCTTTTATCCAGATACTGATATAGTGTTTGGTTTTCTGTTTCTTTGTTGACCTGTTTATCCAGATACTGTTCAACCAATACACATACTTATTACTAGATACTGCTGTAGGTTTTTTTTTCTGTGGTTTCTGTTTATCTAAATACTGCTACAGTTTTGGGTTTTCTGTTTCTTTTTTTATCTGTTTATCCACATACTTTTTATCCAAATACTTCTTATCCAGATACTGCTTCAGGTTTTGGTTGTATGTTTCCCTGTTGATCTGTTTATCCAAATACCGTTTAGGTTTTGGTTTTATATTTCTTTGTTGATCTGTTTATCCAAATACTATTACCCAGATACTACTTCAGGTTTTGTTGTTCTGCTTCTCTGTTTATCTGTTTATCCAGATACTGTTTATCCAGATATGCTTTACGGCTTTGTTGTTTCTGCTTCTCTGTTCATCTGTTTTATCAAAATACTGTTTAACCAGATACTTCTTTAGATTTTTTTCCTCTTTTTTTCTGTTGATCTGTTCATCTAAATACCTTTTATCCAGATACTGATATAGTGTTGGTTTCTGTTCTTTGTTGACCTGTTTATCCAGATACTGTTTATCCACATACTGCTATAGGTTTTGTTTTCAGTCACCCACCTCTGCCTACCCAACCTGAGTGGCGTCACCAACAAAGAGCCAGTGTGGCAAGCTCCATGGGGGGGGGCTTGGACAGGGGCCTTGCAGCTGGAGGCCACAGTTGAGTGAAATGTGGGGCCAGGTATTGTTGGCATGGCCCTGAAGCTGCCTTTGCGCACCCATGCAGATCGGCTGCTGGAAAGATCCATGCCGGATGAATAGGGTGGCTAGCAAAGTGGCTGACGCGCGGTATAGAGTGTGGGTTAGGCTCGAGGGTGCAGCAACGGCCAGGGCGCTGGGGATCAGTCAGTGTGCGATAGTAGCGATTGGGTGTGCGTGCGAGGTACGAGCTGGGCCGATTGGGGCAGGATTATGTGCGTGCCTGTTAGTGCGCGTAGGGCACTGTGTTAACTCTCCGGGGGTTGTGCTACTGCTGCATTTTTGTGTCAAGAGGTTTACTGAGCGTGAGTTGCTCGGAGGCCCAGTCTTGGCGTGGGTTGGGTGCATGGGTAGTCGGTGTGCGCAAACCGACTGAGCATGAGCTTGCCAGGGGGCTGGCCCCGCCCCCCGCCCCCCGCCCCCCTGCTTACCTGGGGAGGGGAGCCAACTGACTAAAACTTCCTCCTTGCCCGTGCCTTCCCTTCCTCTTCCTCGTCCCCGTCTGTCTAGCTGGTATTCCTTATCCGCCACAGCTCGCACAGTGCGCTCGCTTCTAAAGAGCTGCCTCGAGCTGCCGTCCCAGGGTGGGAAGAAGCCCCGACCACCATCACCACCGCACAACACACACACACGCATCCCCCCCCACCCCACCCACCCACCCACCCACACCCACCCACCCACCCACACACACACACACACACACACACATACACACGCGCAGACTACACACAACCTCTCGTGCTCAAGAAACCTGTGGCTACAACTTCGTGCATCACACATCAGCCCCAATGGGATAAAGAGCACAACAAGCCGTAGACAAGCAGGGTCCATATCCAACGCGATAGCAAGCTGACAGCTACCTGAGAGACTCCGAGGAGTCCGGGCTGGTGCTTCCAAGAAGAAGAGAGAATGTACATGACCTGGTAATCTCTGGCGTTGTGCACAGGGTGCGCTTGGTGATTAAAAAATTGTGATAGCTTGATGCTGATGAAACTACTCATTACGATATGTGTGAGGTTCCAACTTATATTTGCATAAAAAATTTAAGTTTGGTATATAATATAATAATACGATTTTATAATCCTGCCACCATTCCCAACCGATCATCCTGTCTCACTCTTTATAACGCACTATGAGACTGTCCCAAACGTGCCCCTAAAACCTTCCCTATTTTGACTGTCCCCCAAAAGATTTTCCCTACTATAAATTCCTTAACTTATGGAAAGGTTGTTAGGGGCTCTATCTTACCAATAAATGATCACTGTAGCACGAACTCAGGGCCCCCGTCGGTTAAACACGATTGTTTGGGTTCAGTTCATCAGTCCATTTTTCTTTGAAGCCCTTCCTCCTAACTACGGTTGGGCAAAGTCCCTTTAGCCTATTTGGCCTACCCCTGGGCTGTTAACATATGTACATATTAGGGGGGAGGGGGGGACTTAAGAAGAGACTCTATCTCCCTATGAACATTCTCTAAACAAGGCTCTGTTCACAAAAACATCTTCAAACCCTAAACCCAGAGCGACCGATCATGATTTTATTGTTGTGCCAGAATGTAGGCAATCTCACGCGATTACTAATGTCATCTCCTCGACCCCAACCTGGACATCGAGCACTGTCGATTATTAAAGTGAGTCCCTAATGTGGGTCAGGGGACAGCTTAGGAGTGAAAGTACCGTAGTGTGTTTACCGTGTAGAATCGTCATGCAGCATCCATGACGATATACACGTGTAAAAGAATAAACATCTAAGTGACGTGGAATTTACAATTTAAGCGCGCAACCATCTGCCTAATGGAATAAATTAATAGTACCCGAGCGTGAGGTTGAGGGGACCAGCCGTTGCACACGGCCAACCACCAACCATCTGCCTTCATAGCTGTGTCTTTCAACCAATTCTCCACCTTCCAGAGCTCAATCACAAGCATGGGGAGTTTATGTTTACTCCCCACGGTCGCAGCACAGTCCTCACCATATGTAGTGCCGTAGTGCCGTAAGAGGCACGGGTAAGCCTCCGCGCTGCCCCTCTTTCTTTATTGATTTAGCTTTAGCTTAGCTCCCCTATTCATCACGATCAGCCTACACTGCCCTTATTTTCAGATCATGCCAATCACTCTAACCACTGCTGCTCATTAATTTTTCGTTACAACTCAATAACGCGAGTCTGTTACCCTGATACATATTTGAGTCCCCCAAACAATCCTGCCCCCCCACCTCCTCGCGGTGTAACCCTTGCAAAAATATGAAAACCAAAAAGCCGAGGGGCAACCCTCCCCTTATCCCTTATACTATTATTAGTGTGAACATCCATATCCTACCGTTTTAGTTTGGCAAATGTTTTTTAAGCAGACGACTCAGCATGTGTGTTCATACCTGGCCTTATGATACCTTTTGAGTTAGCCCGGGACGCGACTCAGAGTTGGAAACCATTGGAGGCGAATTGAACGATTGAACCACGTTGACTACTTTAAAAAGTCATCACCGGCTTCAATTTCAATTCAATTAAATAAGTCTTCACCGCTGTCCCGAGCGCCGCGAGGCCTCCATATCCTTTGTGCCTCCATATTCTATGCGGTCGTCAACGTACCACATCCGGACGCGGGGAGTGGGTAATCGTCTCAGCTAACTGCTGCTGAGGCCTCCAAAGGCCTGCAGACAAGAATTGATTTGAATTCATTCGAAGTCACTCATCGTGCATGGGGAAAGCGAGAGAAACCTGAACAATTGTACCCGACATCTGACCCGTCGTGCGAGCCTGGGAACGTCTTCCAGCAACGCTCTCAGGCCGTCGGACAATAATTTGATTGGAGTCCATCGAACGTCGATGTGCATGGGGCAAAGTTTTGCCCTGAAGCACGTCACCGCTTCTACCGTGCTCGCCATGCTCGTACATCTGGATGCTATCCACTCCCTTATGTGCGCACTCACTCTTCCAGATGCTGCGTACTGTCAATAAGCAGCAACCGCACAGGTAACCTAAAGAGAAACCTGAAAGTGGGCGCCGATATTCCCTGGAACGTGGAAAATTCACTGCGATCAGCAATTTCCCACATCCCCCCGAATTAAACGGGGTGCGCTCCTTCTGCCACGTCGGTTAAAAATTATATAAGGTTCAGAGACAGTCGCAGCAGTCTCGTACTCGCCGCAGGAGCGTCAGTTCACTCGAGCGTTGCATCTGCATCGGCATCACTCCCCGGAACATCAGGCCCTGAGCGGTAGCAGATCATTCCGAAGGAGATAACTTCATACTGTAACGTGATATCACGAATTGAGGACGTGATGCAGAGTAATCAATGTGGAGTCGCACAGTCCAAGTGCCCTTGGCCCAGGCTGCTAAATGACCTCTCACCCCCAACCAAGCATAAATTACTTAACGACAGTCTTGGCCCTTTGATAGACGCTCAAAGGAATCTACGAATAAGCAAATGGACAATTATAGCCTAACCGTGTGGACACGAAAAAAAACGATCCCACGAACCTTTCTCATGGACTTTCACAGGCAATTTGTCTGGCTGTCCCGTACTTCAAGTCGAGCCGTACGTCATCGTTCACGATTCCAACCAAATTATCCCCCATTGCCCCCCAATAGCAACCGCTTGCAAACCTGGTCCGACCCCGACTACACCAGACAATCCCCTACCTCGCAGGCAGCGAGCTCGTCGCGTCCTTCGGCAGGGCTGCACAGGTTTACTACGCCATTGTACTACAGCGGAGCCTCTGGCGTCCCAAGCGCGATTACGCCTTCTCGCAGAGCCCGAGATGCATTCTCCTCTGTAATCTACTAATCACCATTAGAAAATACACTTCGATTACCAGCTGAAGTCTGTTCACACCTACTTAGCCTTCCACGCCTAAGTTCATCCAATACCCAGCCCCAAGGGAATGACGAAAAGCTTGAATGCGATGAAGACTCTGCGTAAAAGAGCTACAGCTTATTCTGGTGCTCGTCGCACCGAAACACAGTAAATGGCGTGTTGTGCTCCGCATACCCCCAGCAGCAACCGGGTGTGCAATCCCTAGAGCGACTGAAGCCTCGTTGCCTCAAAGCAAATCTCACAATAGCAATTAATAATGTTTGGTTTGGAAGCAATATCGAGACATCGCAATCACTCTTCTCGACATAGAGCCAGCTGCTGTCGTAGAGTAGGACCACTGCCATTAGTGCACGTCTGGCTCTCGTGCAACTTCACAGAGTTGTGTTTCATCACAAAATCTCTGGCTTTCAACTCTGCTCCAACTATTCCACTTCCCCTCCCCTCCCCTACCCCAGCCCAGCCCTGCCCCACATCCATCAGTTCCCCCAACCCCTCCTACTTCACCCCTACTTTCCCATCCCTGAACCATTCACCAGCACCTGCTAGAATCTCTTCATAGAAGCAGCACATGCCACATCTCATAACCTGTTGCAATTCATGCCCGATGCCCCCGCCCTCCCACCCACCTCACCACCACACCACACCACCTAACAGCAAACAAACAAACAGCACGGTGCAGCTCCCCCCCCCCCCCCCCCCCCCACACACCCACATCCACACCAACACCCACACCCACCACCCACCACCCACAACGAACACACCACACCCACACGCACCCAACATCCTCACCACCACCACCACCACCCACCACACCACCCCCACCACACCATACCACACCACCCCCACACACGCCACACCACACCGATCCCACGCCACACCACACCACACCACACCCACAACCACACCACACCACACCACACCACACCACACCACACCACCCGCGCAACGCCGCAACCACGCCACACCACCACCACAACCACACGACACCACACCACACCACACCACACCACACCACCACCACTATTAACCGACAAACACACATGCAGATCGCAGCTCCCCCCCCCCCCACACACACCACACCACCACCCACCACCACCACCACCAAAACACACACACACACACTACACACACTCACCAATGCTGAACAACCCATCTTCCACCCAACTTTCATTCCCACATGCTAGGCTTCCAGCGCACGGTTAAGTTGGAAGGGTTGGGTTGAAGAGCGTGTTGGTGGTTGTGGTGAGAAGGCCGGTTTGGGTCGGGAGGCGAGAAGCCGTGCTGTGGTTGGGTTGGAGAGAGGCGTGTGGTTGGTTAGGTTAACTCTCTCCTTT
>JAJSRW010001410.1:0-37215 GCA_022414725.1 Microglena sp. YARC
CACTGAGAGAGATACTCACCCAATATGCAAATTCAGCATGACTATTTTTCAATCTGAAAGTGGGGTTTCATAGCTTTGTTAAGGCCTCCTCCAGGGACAAGCCTTTAGTCTTTTAGTGCCTTTCAGATGCCTTGTATGTGCCTTGTAGTGCTCTTGTAAGTGCTGGTGCTGTAGTGCCTTTTCAGTGCCTTGAGTGCTTGTAGTGCCTGTAGTGCCATGTAGTGCTTTTAGTGCCTTAAAGTGCCTTTTAGTGCTTTAGTGCCTTTTAGTGCATTTCATATTGTTAGCTTATTTGTTTAGCTTTATTTGTTACTAGCTTATTTGTTAAGGCCTCCTCCAGGGATAGCCTTTTAGTGCTTTTAGTGCCTTTTTAGTGCCTTATAGTGCCTTGTAGTGCTTGTAGTGCCCTTTCAGTGCCTTGTAGTGCCTTGTAGTGCCTTGTAGTGCCTTGTAGTGCTTTTTTAGTGCCTTAAAGTGCCTTTTAGTGCCTTTTAGTGCCTTTTAGTGCCATTTCATATTGTCTAGCTTATTTGTTTAGCTTATTTGTTCTAGCTTATTTGTTTAAGGCCTCCTCCAGGGACAGCCTTTTAGTGCCTTTTAGTGCCTTTTAGTGCCTTTCAGTGCCTTATAGTGCCTTGTAGTGCCTTGTAGTGCCTTGTAGTGCCTTGTAGTGCCTTTCAGTGCCTTTCAGTGCCATGACGTTAGTAGTGCCTTGTAGTGAGTATGACCCAGAGTTGTTGTCAATTCATCTATCGTGGAGATTTCCTTGTAGTGCCTTGTAGTGCCTCTTGTGTGCTAGTGCCTTTACAAGTGCCTTATAGTGCCGTATTAGTGCCTTTTAGTGCCTTTAGTGCCTTCTAGTGCCTTTTATGCCTTATAGTGCCTTTTACAGCTACTTTTATAGCTATTTGTTTTAGACTGCATTTGGGCAAACAAAAACTTGTTAAAAAAACCTTTTTATAGAGATATTTCGTTAAAACGGGGTCAAAACTAGCAATCGTGGGGGGGGGGGGGGGGGGGGGGGGGAAATCCCTGAAAAACAGTCTTAACTCATCAGCATGCCAAATTGCGGTACAAATGAGGAAGGCTCCCCACCGGGTGGCCCCCCCCCCCCCCCACTCCCCTCCCCCCCCCCCCCCCCTCACCTCCCCCTCCCCCGCTCATCAGCATTAGCACTACATCATCAAAAAACATAAAATACAAAACTGATCCTAAAACATAACATAAAACACATAAAACACAAACAAAAAACTGACTCACCCCCATAATGCCAAATTCAGTCTTTACGATCCGTTTGCTGGGGGATAATGTCATAATGTTACATTAAAATCAATGTAACATTATGACATGTACAATGTATGTCATGTCATTTCATGTCTTGTCATAATGTTACATTAAAATCAATGATAAATAAAACATTAACATGAACATTAACATCAATGTCATAATGTATGTCATGTCATATCATGTCATGATGTTACATTAAAATCAATAATAAACAAGAGGCAATAAGACAGACAAGTGAAGGGGAGGGAGTTGGCTCACCTCCATAATGCCAAATTCAGTCTTAACGATCAGTGTGCCGAGCTGCGGTACAATGAGGAAGTCCCCGTCAGCATTAGCAATACAGGTGTCCTTCATGGAGGCGGTACACGCATACACGTGGATGGCAAAGCCCTCCTTTCTGGCGGCACTACAATGGACAGGGATAATTAAGTAGTCAACCTTCTAATATTGAATTTATTGCATGTTGCCCCCCACCCCCACCCACCCCACGATACAAATGGATGGCAAAGTCCTCCTTTCTAGTTGACACTACCATGGAAGGGATAAGACAAGTAGTCAAACTTCTAATAAGAATTTATTGGCATGTTGCCCCCCCCCCCGCCCCCCCACCCCACCCCACACACCACACATAGTAAGAACCCCTATTGAAACAAACGGATGGAAAAGTCATCTTTTCTAGTGACACATACCATGGAAGGGATAAGACAAGTAGTCAAACTTCTAATAATGGAATTATTGGCATGTTGCCCCCCCCCCTACCACCACCACCACCACACACACAACACACAACAACCACACACACATGATAACTGGCAAAAACCTCCATCCTAGTGGCCCTGAAGCTGGAAGGGACAAGTCAAGAATGAAGAAGCCAACCTTCACCTAATGAATGTAAATTCGAAATTCAAAATTTTAAAGTCAAAACCTTCAACAGATGGATGTAAATTCGAAATTCAAAATTGAAAAGACAAAAAACCATTCAACAAATGAATGTAATTCGAAATTCAAAATTTAAAGTCAAAACCTTCACCTAATGAATGTAAAATTCAAAAATCAAAATTTAAAAGTCAAAACCTTCAACAAATGAATATAAATTCGAAATTTAAAATTTTTAAAGTCAAAACTTCAACCTAATGAATTTAAATTCAAAATTCAAAATTGAAAAGTCAAAACCTTCAACAAATGAATATAAATTTGAAATTTAAAAGATAAAAGTTAAAACCTTCACCTAATGAATGCAAATTCAAAATTCAAAATTAAGAAGCTAAAACCTTCAACAAATGAATGAAAATTCGAAATTCCAAATTTAAAAGTCAAAACCTATAACAAATAAATGCAAATTCTAAATTCTAAATTGAAAAGTCAAAACCTTCAAAAAATGAATGTATTTGCATCAATTCCCCATGGCCCCCCACCCCGATCCCACACCCCACGCACTGAACCATATTCAAATCTACTACCCTACCTCCCAGCTCCACAGATGGTAGACATGGATCTCAATCCCCCCCACACACACACCCACACACACACACACGCGCACACCCTACCCCCCCCTTCACGCCCCCACCCCCATCCCACCCCACACCACCCGCACACGTCAACCATGAAAACTCAAATATACTCCACCTTCCAGCTCCACAAGGTGGTAGAAAATGGACCTCAGTCCCCCCCCACCCCCATACCCCACGATCACGCCCCACCCCCCCCCACCCCACCCACCCGTCCACCCTTACAACTCAACCATGCAAATCCAAACATTACCCCACTACCCCACGCCCCCCCCCCCCTCCCACCCACCCCGCACACTCGACCAAGCAAATTCAAACAAACATCACCATCCTGCTCCACTGATTGTAGAAATGGATCTGAAGCCCCCCCTCCCCCCCTTCCCCCCCATTCCACCCACGCACACCCCAGAGAGACACACACACACACAAACACATGGAAATCCAAATACTCCACCTCCCAGCTCCACAGATGGTTGGAATGGATCTCAAGCCCCCCCCCTCACCCCCTCACCCTCCAACCACTCCCTACCCAACCCCGCACACTCAACCATACAAATTCCCTCCCCCACTCCCCCCCTTTCCACCCCACACCCCTGAGACACACACACATGGAAATCCAAAACATACCCCACATTCCAGATCTTCACATATGGTAGAAAAGGATCTCAAGCCCCCACCCACCCTACCCCTCGCCATTCAGGCCCCCACCCCCATCCCACCCCACCCCGACGAGCACACTCAACCATGCAAATTCAACCAAACCCCACCTCCCAGCTCCACAGATGGTAAACTGATCTCAAGCCCCCCCCCACCACCACCACCACCACCACCACACACATCCCCCCCTCACCCCACCATTCACGCCCCAACTTCCACTCCCACCCATACTAAAAAATGCAAATTGAAACATACCACCATCCAATCCAACAGATGGTAGAAATGAATCTCAAGCCCCCCCAACCCACACCCCCTACTCCACCCATCAAGCCCCCACCCACCCCACCCCATACCCCACCCTACCCCACCCTTAACGCACCCCACCCCCGCCCCGCCCCACACACTCAACCATGCAAATTCAACCATGACAAACCCCCACCTCTCAGCTCCACAGGCGGTAAACACACACAACACACACGCTCACACACACGTACACACACACACACACACGCACACACACACACACACACACACACACACACACACACACACGCACACACACACGCAAACACACACACGCACACACACACACACACGCACACGCACACACACACGCACATACACACATGAACACATGCAAATTCAAACATACTCTACCTCCCAGCTCCACAAACGGTAAACATGGATCGAACAAAGTCGATGGATTCAGAAGGGATGGGGAAGGGCATCCAGCGGATCTGGTGTGGCGTAAGGGTTGGAGGGGCAGTACATGTGGTGAGGGGCAGTACATGTTGTGAGTGGCAGTTCATGTGGTGAGGGGCAGTATATGTGGTGAGGGGCAGTACATGGAGCATCTAAGTTGGTGGATTCAGAAGGGATGGAAGAGGACATCCAGCGAATCTAGTGTGGCATAAGCGTGGGAGGCATGTGGTGAGGGGCAGTACAAGGAGCAAACAAAGTCGATGGATTCCTAAGGATGGAGGAAGGTGCATCCAGCGGATCTAGTGTGGCATAAGCGTGGGAGGCATGTGGTGAGGGCAGTACACGTGGTGATGGGTAGTATATGATGGTGAGGGCAGTACATGTGGTGAGGGGCAGTACATGGAGCATCTAAGTTGGTGGATTCAAAAGGGATGGAGAAGGGCATCCAGGGAATCTAGTGTGGCATAAGCGTGGGAGGCATGTGGTGAGGGGCATTACATGTGGTGAGGGGAAGTGCACAGAGCGAATTAAGTCGATGGATTCAGAAAGGATGGGGAAGGGCATCCAGAAGATCTAGTGTGGCATAAAGGTGGGAGGCATGTGGTTGGGGGCAGTACATGGAGCCAACAACGTCGATGGATTCAGAAGGGATTCAGAAGGGCATCCAGAAGATCTAGTGTGGAATAAAGGTGGGAGGCATGTGGTGGGGGGCAGTACATGGAGCGAACGACGTCGATGGATTCAGAAAGGATGGCGAAGGGCATCCAGAAGATCTAGTGTGGCATAAAGGTGGGAGGCATGTGGTGAGGGGTAGTACATGGAGCGAATTAAGTTGATGGATTCAGAGAGGACGGGGAAGGGCATCCAGAAGATCTAGTGTGGTATAACTAAAGAATAAATCTGAACCTAAAAAACAAACCAACCAACCCTGATATGGTTGGGAAAATCTGTAACCAACCTAGTTTGGTTGAAAAAATCTGAACCGAACCATCTTAACCGAAGCAACCTGATTTGGTTGGAAAATCTGAACCTAACCAACCGAACCAACCAGAACAAAACCAACCTGATTTGGTTGGAAAATCTGAACCTAACCAACCGAACCAACCAGAACAAAACCAACCTGATTTGGTTGGAAAATCTGAACCTAACCAACCTAACCAACCAGAACAAAACCAACCTGATTTGGTTGGAAATCTGAACCTAACCAACCGAACAACCAGAACAAAAACCAACCTGATTTGGTTGGAAAATCTGAACCTAACCAACCGAACCAACCAGAACAAAACCAACCTGATTTGGTTGGAAAATCTGAACCTAACCAACCGAACCAACCAGAACAAAACCAACCTGATTTGGTTGGAAAATCTGAACCGAACCAACCTAACCACACCAACCTGAACAAAACCAACCTGATTTTGTTGGAAATATCAGAACCGAACCAACCGAACCAACCGAACCGAACCAACCTGAACCAAACCAACCTGATTTGGGGTCACAATCTGAACCGAACCAACCTAACCACCACCAACCTGAACACAAAACAAACCTGATTTGGTTGAAAAGGTCAGAACCGAACCAACCGAACCAACCGAACCAAACCAACCTGATTTGGGGTCACAATCTGAACCTAACCAACCTAACCGAACCAACCTGATTTGGGGTCACGATACCGTTGCTGAAGTTTGAGGTCAGGGTTCCGGTGGCGAAGTCCAAGGGGTGAAAGGGCTCGTGCGTGACCGAAGGACGGATGCGGTACAACCATGAACGCTGCTGCTTGCTGTGAGGGTGGACAAGATGGGAATGACTTGGTGGTGGTGGTACAAGGTTATTTTTTAACATACAAATGTCAATGGAAGTACCAGTATGCATAAATACACATAAACACACAAATATACATGAATAATACAGATGCAAATCTCGATATAAATACATGAAGTATACAAAAATACACATAAACACATGAATAATACAGATACATATCTCGATATAAATACATAAAATATTAATCAATATTAATATAATTTAATAATAGAATGCACTTTCGGGGGACGGTCAAGGCCTGAGAGCTGTCTGCGTAGTGGCCGTAGGGGCGCACAAAATGCATCACACAGAATTAAAAGATATAAACATTTAAACATAAATTGAATATAGATATAAATGGACTGGCGGGGAACGGTGAAGGCAGTGCATGAGAGCTACTCTGCATAGAAGCCATACTACAATAGAGACACGCAAAATACGTAACGCAGGATACGCAAATATGTAACAATATATTACATTTTGAATATGAAATTACAGTTAAATTAAATATAATACGCACTGGTGGGCGATAGTGAAGGCAGTGCCTGAGAGCTACTCCACATCGAGGCTGTAGGGCCACACAAAATAAATAAAACAGAATACAAAAATATGTACATATATCTATACATACATATTGAGGTACATTTAAAATTTTAAATTGTAATGGTGGGCACACACTGGTGGGTGACGGTGAAGGCAGTGCATGTTAGCTACTCTGCATAGAGGCCGTAGGGACACACAAAATGCATAACACAGACTACACAAATATGTGAATATATATATATATATATATATAATATTATATATATATATCACATTTTAAATTTAATTAAAATAATGCATACTGGTGGGCGATGGTGAAGGCAGTGCCTGAGAGCTACTCCACATCGAGGCTGTAGGGCCACACAAAATAAATAAAACAGAATACAAAAATATGTACAAATATATACATATATATCAAGATCCATTTTAAAATTTAAAATTTAAAATGGAAGTAAATATAATACGCAATGGTGAACGACATCGAAGGCAGTGCCTGAAAGCTCCTCCATATCCAGGCTGTAGGGACCAGGGTACTTCAAATGGCCAAATCGGCCAGCGCTTTAGCGCACTTAAACCAAAAAACTGCGCTTTGTAGTGCAAAAAGCGCAAAAATTGCTTTCAGCGCCCACAAGGGTTTGCAAAAAACTGCGCTTAAAGCGCAGAGGGGGTCAAAAAGTCAGCGCTCAAAAGCGCAAAAGCGCGCGCTTTGAATTACCCTGGTAGGGACACACAAAATACTAAACACAGAATACACGATATGTGAACATATACATACATTTTTAATTTACATTTAAATTAAATTAAACATAATACGCACTGGCGGGGGACGGTGAAGGCAGTGCCCGAAAGTTGCTCAGCATAGAGGCCGTAGGGACACACCCTTGGGTTGTTCTGTCCCTCAGGAAGAGCCCCAGGGAGGGCCTCGGAGCTCAGTTCATTTCCTAGGAGGAGTTTGGGGTTGGAGGTTGTGGTGGGTTGGGTTGGGATGGGTGGTTTTGGGTTGGGGCTGAGTGGGTTGGGGTGGGTGGGTTGGGGTGGGTGGTAAGGAAGGGGTGGGTGGGTTGTTGAATTTGGAGGGTGGGAAAGATGGGTGGGATGGGTTGGGGGGGAGCAGGGAGGTGGGTGGGTGGGAAGGTTGTGGGGAGGGGTGGGGAATTGGGTGAGGGGGAGAAGGGAGGAAGGGAGGGTGGTGGTGGTGGTGGTGGAGGAGGGGGGGGGGGGGGGGGGAGGCGAGTCGTTCCTGCAGATCCCACGCATGCGCATGCCGGAACCACCACCGTGGTGGCACGGACCCGAACATGGTGAATTGGACGGATACTTCTGACTACCGGCCTTCTTTGGCGTAGAATATACGGTCCTAACGATCATTCCGGAACAATGAAGCGGGGGTTGGGAGTTATTCAAAAATTGGGCCTCGGCTGTCTCACCGAAGCCATGCAAGTACTGGAGCTTAGCTGCAGGGTCACCCCCGTTGCACTTCTCGCCACTGGACACTGCGCACGAGTCCAGCTCGCTTGCAAGATCCTCTAGAAGCGCCATTGCAATGCGTTGTTTACCGCGTCCGCTGAACGGTTGAGGTCAGTGTGGGATGTGGGTCAGCCTGGAACCTCGAGTCGGATTCGGAAAGGTGGGGGGACCTAAAACGGAATATGATCGGGAATGCCTTGGCCTGCGACTTAATATTCAATTAAACCTTGTGGCATGCCTTGTCGGCACCGTAACTATATCTCGCGCAGGTGGGGGGTCGCAATTGTACGCGGTGAGATGAGCAATCGCCTAGTGAAAAACAGCCCTACGTCAGTGGTAGGAAGTTAGGGGAGTGTGACTAGATCTACGTGGGCACTGACGCATGCGGAGTCAGATGCTCAGATCTGTTACTAGGGTTAGTCGTCGATGGGAGCTAGGGGATGCTACCAACAACCCTAGTTAAGTCAACGTAGCCGAACGTAACCAATATCCAGTGCGACAAAACGACGCCCGCGCCCGCCGACGCCCGAAAACCGTCGATGTGCCCACACATTACGGTCAAGTACTATAATACCTTGTGAGACGCACAGACGAGAGTTACGAGAGAGTTGTGGATAGACCGACAAGAATCCGTTATCTTGGTCTGGTTCTGCGGTATCTGACTCAGCTGAGTAGCTGTAAAGCCAGCTGAGTAGCTGTAAAGCTTACACCCCTTCGGATATTTACCGTACGCCTGGCAAGCACCCAGATATTGACAGCATGCTTTGCATTCACCTAAGAACAGAGCCGCATGCTTTTTGCATGCACCGATATTAAGTATTGGGCATGTACACAACTCGCCAGTTGATTTGCCGAGTGTGTTTTTTATAATGAGGCCCAAACAAGGATCTAATTGTCGTGGTTATTTTATCAGTTATGCAGAGCGATGGCATGGTATTAGGCGACATAAAATAAAATGATATTTGAGACAAGATCACAAGAGATAATATATTAGGTGCTAGACGGACTGACTATAGTCTGTTGTGAGCCAGATAGGCAAAAGCTGACTTCCCGTCACTGCATTGGAAGCCACACTGGATGTTAGAGAAAGTTATATTTGGCCCAAGCCAACATTAAATCTGTAAACAAAATCACTTTGTCGTAAATTGTCTTCAGTTGCAGATTATAAAAGAGTACGGCAGATCAAGACCTTTAACATAAGCTATCCAGATGTAAATTGTGACGAAAATAAAAAAGTCAATATTGGACCAAAGTCACCTTCAGGTAATTGTTTCTGAAACGTGGCTCGTGATTTTTTTAATTATATTGTACATCCGTGTACATAGTGAAAAAGGATATCGTGAGATTTCAAATGAGCTATCTGAAGCAAAATTTGAACGAGAAAAGAAAACAAAGGGCGCAGAAAAGGGGGGGAAACGTCTTGAAGTCAAAGCATTTCAAATCCTACTACTATTAGACGGCTCGGCTCTCACTAACATTCAGTAGTAGTGTTCATTCACTGACATTACCTTAGCTATTCCCTGCAAGTGAAGTACCTAATACTCTAACCAACTACATTCACTGACAGTGACTAAGCCGTTCCTTACATATGGAACGCTATGGATGGTCATGGTTGTTTTTTGGTACCGGTAGTTATGGTTGGAATTTGGAGCTGCATGATGCACTGCATCGAGTTGGGTCGTGTTGGTTTGAGTGCTGATCAGGTTTGCTTTGCTCTGCTCACTTTAACCCAGCCCAGCCCACCAGTCCGACCCAAACATCAACCCCACCCCAACCCCACCCATGTATGCGTACTCCCTGCAGGCGTGGTGCGGCTCTCCCAGAATACCAGTGTTTGATTTTGATTTGGGCCAAGCTATAATGGTTTGGGAGCAAGAGGGAGGATAAGAAGGAGGAAGGGGAGGACAAGGACTTGAGGAGGAGAATACATCATTGTTACATGGTTAAATCTAGTACTTGGAGGCTGCTTGAGGGGTGGTTAAATATATCATGAAGCTATCTAGTGCGCCTAAAAGATGACACGACAGGCACTTCAATGAAGCCGAAAGCTTCGAGCTTGGCTCAGTGGCTGGCTAACGGAGCTGGATGGAAGCTGCTTCACGTAGCTCAATAAAGAAAAACTGTATTTGGGAGGATTATTGTACCAATCACACTTAGTAATGATTCGATGAGTTATTATACCAATCACAATAAGTATGATTCGGTATTTCAGTGATATATTACACCAATTGCAATAAGAAATGTTTCGGTGGGATACTACATATCACATTAAGCGGACATTAAGTATGATTCGGTGAGATATTCTATCAATCACAGGTAGTATGATTCGGTTAGTTATTAAACCAATCACAGTAAGTATGATTCGGTATTTCAGTGATATATTATATCTATCGCAATAAGTAATGATTCGGTGGTATATTAATATTATATCAATCACATTAAGCGGACATTCAGTATGATTCGGTGAGATATTATATCAATCACATGTAGTATGATTCGGTGAGTACAGCCCTTTCGGTTATATTTCCCCTCTGATGATAAAGCAGTGCAGCACAACTGATGTGCAGCTTGGCTGTGCATGGCAGCAAATACCACAACCCCTCAGCATAGCTTTCCTTTTTGGCTACGAGGAGCAGCTTCTAGGCAGCTCCCTGAGACAGCCACTGGGATAAGCCCCAAGAATTCACAAGGACTAGAGAACGGATTATGCCAGCTTCGGTGGTTGGCCCCAGTGCAAGCAAACGGGCTGGCCCCCTCAACCTCACGCCTCGTAATAAGGCGAACTATTTAGTTATTTATCTATAGCTTCTTGAATCACTACCTTGCATGAATTTACCGGGCTGCGTGCGACGCGCTTAGGACTTGTCACTCTGGAAGAGAGTGCCCAGACACACTGTGCAGACTCTCTTCCACATATAATTTCTTTTCCGCTACGAGCAGCAGCTACTAATAGCTCCTTGGGCGAGACAATGGACTACGCCCCCGGATTCCAACAGTATTGGACAGATGATTTTGACAGCTTCCAGAATCACTCCCTTGCTATAGGGCTGGCTGGGTAGCAAGCCAAGGGAGCTGCTTAGAATCTGATTCTGTCAGTTTCTATAATCGCTACCTTGCTACAGGGCTGGCTGGGTGGCAAGCCAAGGGAACCGCTTAGAATCTGATTCTGTCAGCCTCTTTAATCGCCACCTTGCTACAGAGCTGGCTGGGTAGCAAGCCAGGGGAGCTGCTAAGAAGCTGATTCTATCAGTTTCCAGAATCACTACCTTGCTTTAGCTCTGGCTGGGTTGCAAGCCAGGGGAGCTGCCTAGAAGCTGCTGCTCGCAGTTGAAAACAAATGTATGCACCGCAGGATCTTAAATCAAGCCATTATTTTTTTGGCTAGCACCCTGTTTTTAGCGTGGGTTCAGTTGGAATGGGTGTTCAGTCGGATCATTTTGGTGCTCAGTTAGTTTTCGTCTAAGCAAAGTAGAAGAAGTAACTTAGGCAAAAAGATTAGTACAACTAGCCGAGGATGAAGAAGTAATCAGCCTAGGGAAACATGTCTGGATTATCTTTACTGCCCCTCCATGGGTAGCGACTTCAGTCCATCAGGCATACTGCCGAAGGAGAAAATTGGGCGCTGCAGGCCCTCAGGCTTCGGTCTGCAAATTTGCCTGCGCCCCACGCCAGTCACGTAACGTCGCACCTAGTCACGTCACGCCGTACTGTCACGTCACGTCAAGTCGAACCTAGGTCGGTCACGCCCTGGTTAGCAGTATAGCCATTCAGTGGATGATTCAGATTTGGGTCACGTCGTTCTTAGTTCATACCTCCACTCTATCAGGCAGGATTTTCAACAATTCTCAGAATGATAGATTCTCAGGCCAAAATGACAGGATTCTCAGGCCAAATTCTCAAATTCGAGGTACAAAGTGTACTAGGAACTTGTTGAAGTGTTTTGAAAACCCAAATCCAAATCATCCACTGGATTGCTATGAAGCAGAGCAACGCAGCGCCACTGATGTGTAGCTAGGATGTGCATGGAGGCACAAATACTTCAACCCCTATGAATGTATGCTCCCCTAACAGATAGGCAGGTCTAGAAAGGACTCTGGTCCCGAATTTATTTTTGGGGAAGCCCCCTGTTCAAGGGGGCGGGAGCCCTCAGGGTTACCCATTGGTCTGTCCGACCGAATGATCGTCTGACCGAGACGAAGCCTGACATGTCAGCCAACGGTCTCGTAACTGAATCGCCTCAGTTGCCACCAGTCTCTCCGTCGCGAACACTCTCCACGAATTTGTAGCGTCGCTCCATAGAACTTGAACCTTTTCAGATAGACAGGTCTAGTCCCTCTAGCAGTAGTAGTGCAGCAGTAGTGCAGCACCTCCTTTTGTGTATCTTAACATGATCTTGAAATGATTTTTAGTGCAAAGTAATGCAGCGCCACTGATGTGCAGCTAGGCTGGGCATGCCAGCAAACACTACAACCCCTATGAATGTATGCTCCCTTTTCAGATAGCCAGGTATAGTAAGGACTCTGGTGTCGAATTGATTCTACCTTTTCATGTAGCCAGGTCTAGTCCTCCCAAAGTAGCAGTAGTGCAGCAGTAGTGCAGCACCACCCTCTGTGTATCTTTAAATGATCTTTAGTGTATTTTTAGTGTATTTTTAGTGTATTTCTAGTGTATTTTTAGTGTATTTCTAGTGTTAATTAATGCCCCACCACTAATGTTAAGTTAAGCTGAGCATGGAAGTACTACAACCCCCATGAATGTATGCTTCCTTTTCTGGTACCTACGTCTAGTCCCTCTAGTAGTACGACTAGCATTAGGAGCGCAGCAGTAGTCCAGCAGTAGTGCAGACGTAGTGCAGCAGTAGTGCAGACGTAGTGCAGCAGTAGTGCAGCAGTAGTGCAGCAGTAGTGCAGACGTAGTGCAGCAGTAGTGCAGCAGTAGTGCAGACGTAGTGCAACAGTAGTGCAGCACCTCCTTTTGTATATCTTTACGCGATATAAAATGCTTTTTAGTGCATTTTTAGTGGAGGGCAGTGCCGCACCACTGATGTGGAGCTTGGCCGTGCATGTCAGAGAATACTACAACCCCTACAAATGTATGCTTTCTTAACAGATAGTCAGGTATAGTAAGAACTCTGGTCTCGAATTTATTATACCTTCCCAGGTAGCCAGGTTTAATCCTTCTAGTAGCAGTAGTGCAGCAGTTGTGCAGCACCTCCTATTGCGTATCTTTACATGACCTTTACATGATTTTTAGTGTATTTTTAGTGTTAAGTAATGCAGTAGCAGTAATGCAGCACCTCCTATTGTGTATCTTTAAACTGCTTTTTAGCGTTTAGTAACGCAGCGCCACTGATGTGCAGCTAGGCTGTGCATGGAAGCAAATATTACGACCCCTATGAATGCACGCATCCTTTTCATATAGCCAGGTCTAGTAAGGACTCTGGTCTTTACTTCATTTTTGGCTGTGCATGGCAAAGTCATGCCGCGCCACTGATGTGCAGCTTGGCTGTGCATGGCAACAAGAACTACAACCCTGAGAATGTATGCTTATGTAAGTAGCCAGGTCTAGTAAGGACTCTGGTCTCGACTTCATTTTTGGCAGTGCCCCCTCTTCAAGGGGGCTGGATCCCCCAGGGTTACCCATTTGTTCGTTTGACCGACCGACCGACCGTCTGACCGAGGCGAAGCCTGACACGTCAGCAAACGGCCTTGTAACTAACTCGCTTCCTTCACCACCTGTCTCTCCGTCGCGAACACTCTCCGCCTACTTTTAGCGTCGCTGCGTAGAACTTGTACCTTTTCAAGTACTCAGGTCTAGTCTCTCTAATATCAGTAGTGCAGCAGCACCACCTATGCTAGTGTATCTTAACATGATCTTGAAATGATTTTTAGTGCATTTTTAGTGTAAAGTAATGCAGCGCCAATGATTTGCAACTAGGATGTCTGCAGGTAGTCAGGTCTAGTCCCTCTAATGTCAGTAGTGCAGCAGAAGTGCAGCACCACCTGTTGTGTATCTTTAAATGGTCTTTAGCGCATTTGTAGTGTAAATTCATGCCGCGCCACTGATATGCAGCTTGGCTGTGCATGGCAACAAGTACTACAACCCTGAGAATGTATGCTCCCTTTTCAGATATCCAGGTATAGTAAGGACTCTGGTCTCGAATTGATTATACCTTTCCACGTAGCCAGGTGTAGTAATAGTAGTGCAGCAGTAGTGCAGCAGCAGCAGCAGTAGTGCCTAGGAATGTATGCTTTCATTTTATATAGCCAGGTCTTGTCCTTCTAGTAGTAGGAGTGCAGCAGTAGTGCAGCATCACCTATTGCATAACTTGAAGTGATCTTTAAATGATTTGTATAATATTTGTAGTGTATAGTAATGCCGCACCACTGATGTGCAGCTCGGCATGCATATAGAGGTTGTATTATTTACATGGCAGCAAGTAGCACAACCCCTTTGAATTTATGCTTCCTTTGAAGGGCTACTTTAGAAGGACTAGACCTGTGTACAAAGGTCTAGTCCTTATAAAATAGCCCTTCCTGCCACCCTTGGTCCCATATCTAGTCCGTCTAAAGCAGCCCTTCCCGTCACGGTTGGACAAGTCCCTTTAACATATTTGCCCTACCCCTGGCCTGTTACATACATACATACATACATGCATGCATGCATGCATGCATACGTACATACATACGTACATACATACATAAATACATGCATACATACATGCATGCATACATACTTAGTAAAGTAGTGCATCACCACCTGTACAGCACTCAGCACTCAGCACAGCTCAGCGAGAGGGGGGTGGCAAGCCCCTGCCGACCAGCACTCAGCACAGCTCAGCGAGAGGGGGGTGGCATGCCCCTGCCGACCAGCACTCAGCACAGCTCAGCGAGAGGGGGGTGGCATGCCCCTGCCGACCAGCACTCAGCACAGCTTAGCGAGAGGGGGGTGGCAAGCCTCTGCCGACCAGCACTCAGCACAGCTCAGCGAGAGGGGGGTGGCAAGCCCCTGCCGACCAGCACTCAGCACAGCTCAGCGAGAGGGGGGTGACATGCCTCTGCCCCCACCAGTACTCAGCACAGCTCAGCGAGAGGGGGATGGCATGCCCTTGCCCTGAACAGCACTCAGCACAGCTCAACGAGGAGGAGGTGGCATGCCCTTGCCCTGAACAGCACTCAGCACAGCTCAGCGAGAGGGGGGTGGCATGCCCTTGCCCTGAACAGCACTCAGCACAGCTCAACGAGGAGGAGGTGGCATGCCCTTGCCTGAACAGCACTCAGCACAAGCTCAAACGAGGAGGAGGTGGCATGCCCTTGCCCTGAACAGCACTCAGCACAGCTCAACGAGGAGGAGGTGGCATGCCCTTGCCCTGAACAGCACTTAGCACAGCTCAACGAGGAGGAGGTGGCATGCCCCTGCCCCGCCCAGCCCCAGGGGCAAAGCCCCCAACACTGTCAGGACCACGGGCCATGTGCACCAAGTGCTCGCCGTGACCCACTGCAAAGCCACCGATACGAGAGAGGGGTGTGTTGGAACGTGTGTGGGCGGGGGAAGAGGAGAGAAACCCTGCTCCATTGGAAGGACTGCCTCCTTCGCCATCAACGCCTCCTCCAGAGCGAGCGGCTGTTAAGGCCCGGTATTCGGGGGTGGCTGCGGTTGGGTGGTGGTGGTGGTGGCTGCGGTTAGGTGGTGGTGGTGGTGGTGGTGGCTGCGGTTGGGTGGTGGTGGTGGTGGCTGCAGTTGGGTTGTGGTGGTGGTGGCTGCGGTTAGGCGGTGGTGGAGGTGGTGGTGGTGGTGATTTTTCATTTTTTTTTAAAGAAAAACCCGCTCCATTGGAAGGGCTGCCACCTTCGCCATCAACGCCCCCTCCAGAGCGAGCGGCTGAAATGGCTCGGTTCAGGCGTGGCTGCGGTTGGGTGGTGGTGGTGGTGGTATTCAGGGGTGGCTGCAGTTGGGTGGTGGTGGTGGCGGTGGCGGTGGCGACAAAAAACAGAAGTCCTCTGCATTCACATATACACTGTGCTTGCATCACTCTAGGGGGTAGCAACATGACAAGCCCTGGGAAGGAGGGTTGGGCCAAGGTGGGGGGGAATTTCTTTTTTATTGGTGGTGGTGGTGTGTGTGGTGTGTGTGTGTGTGTGAGTGGGGGGGGGGGGGGGGGGCTGCGGTTGGGGGGGGAAGGGAGTGGGTGCGGTTATGTTTCTCTTTTTGTTGCTTTGCTTTGTTTTGTTTTGTTTTGCTGTGTTGTGTTGGAGTTTGGTGCCTTTTGTGTTGTGTATTATGTGTTGTGTGTTGTATATTGCTTTATAAAGGTTGGTATCATGTATTCCGTGTGGTGTTGTGCAGTGTGTTGTGTGGTAGTTAGTTGTGCTGTGCTATCGCGTATGATGTGTGGTGTTGCGTGTTGTGTCGTGTATGGTGGGGTTGTGCGTTGTGTGGAGGGGCAGTGCGTTGTGAACCTTCACCTGCAATGGTCTGTTTTTGTGCGACGCGTCGCAAATAGAGCGACCCCGGTGCGACGTGCTGCCCCCAGAACCCCGTGGAGCGCAAAGCGCGGAGCCCGTGTGGTTCTGGGGGACATTTCTGACTACTTCAGCTGGACCCATGCTAGTTAGTTAGCCAGTTAGTTATGAAACAGTTGGCTGACGTGTCGGGCTTCGTCGCAAGCGACACGGGAAAACGCTTTAGCAGTCACCGGCAGGGAGTTTCGAAAGTAGAAAGTGGAGAAAGTAGCTACTCGTAGCCGAATAGAGCTACAAACATTGAACAACTTTTGTGTAGGATTTTGACCGCTGCGATGCTGATAACTCTAGTCATGCGCACTTCAAATATGAGCATGTTTGGGTGCGGAGGTGGTTGGAATCGTTCAAACGCCTGGACATCTGTCGGACAGACGGACAGCGGACAGACGGCGGAGAGAGACGCGGGGGGAACTTAGGGCTTCAGCCCCGGGACCCCCGGGGGGTCCAGAGGGGGCTAAAGCGACAACGGGGTGAATCTGGGGGGGCTCCGCCAAAAACAGTGCTCACCTGCAGCCCAGGAAGCATAGTCCTTCTTGGCCGGCTTCTTCGACTTTTCCGTGGATCCTTTGCTTTTCTCTGCCAACCCTGACCTTGCCTTCTCTGTAGAGCCGACCTTGAAGCTGCTACCCTCAGGCTGGCCTCTGCTGTCTTGGGTTCTAGGGGTGCGCCCTGCCCTTGACTTCTCTACAGAGCCAACCTTCAAGCTGCCAACCTCCTGTTGGCCCTTGCTGTCTTGGGTCCCAGGGGTGCGCCCTGCCCTTGACTTCTCTGCAGAGCCCACCTTGAAGCTGCTACCCTCCTGTTGGCCCTTGCTGTCTTGGGTCCCAGGGGTGCGCCGGTTAAAGTGCTCCCATCCTCCTAGAGTATCGTGAGGGGGAGGGTGGGAAGATGGGGGGGGGTGATGATAAGGGGAGTGGAGCGGAGTGGAGGGAGGTGATGAGAGGGAGGGAGGGAGGGGAGGGGAGGGGAGGGGAGGGGAGGGGAGGGGAGGGGAGGGGAGGGAAGGGAGAGAGTGGTGATGATGAGGGGGAGTGGAGTGGAGTGGAGTGGAGGGGAGGGAAGGGGGGAGCGGGAGTGGAGTATCGTGAGGGGGAAGTGTGAGGGTAGGGAGAGGGGAGGATTGGTGATGATAGGGGGAGTGGAGTGGAGTGGAGGGGAGAGCAGGAGCGGGGAGGGAGGTGATGAGAGGAGAAGGGGAGGGAAGGGGAGGGGATGGGAGGGGAGGGTGGTGCTGATGAGGGAGGGGTGGTGATGATGGGGGGAGTGGAGCGGAGTGGATAAGCGGGGAGGGAGGTGATGAGAGGGAGGGGAAGGGGGGGGGGGGGGGGGGTGATGAGGGAAGGGAAGGGAAGGGAAGGGAAGGGAAGGGAAGGGAAGGGGAGGGGAGGGGAGGGGGAGGGGAGGGGAGTGTGGTGTGCTGCTGATGAGGGGAGGTTGGTGATGATGGGGGGAGTGGAGCGGAGTGGATGAGCGGGGGAGGGAGGTGATGAGAGGGAGGGGAAGGGGGGGGGGGGGGGGGGATGAGGGAAGGGAAGGGAAGGGGAGGGGAGTGTGGTGCTGATGAGGGGAGGTTGGTGATGATGGGGGGAGTGGAGCGGAGTGGATGAGCGGGGAGGGAGGTGATGAGAGGGAGGGGAAGGGGGGGGGGGGGGGGGGTGATTGAGGGAAGGGAAGGGAAGGGGAGGGGAGAGGAGTGTGGTGCTGATGAGGGGGAGGACAGGACAGGACAAGACAGGGAAGTGGTGTGGGGAAAAGGGGAGGGTGTGGAGAGGGGAGGGTGGTGATGATAGGGGGAGTGGAGCAGAGGAGAGGGGAGGGAGGTGATTAAAGGGAGGGGAGGGCGAGGTTGAAGGGGGGGAGGGTGGTGATGATGAGGCGGGAAATTGAGACGCATGGCACAAAAAGCAGACAGCGCACAAAAGGGGTACAGATGTTGTTTGGTATCTTAAACAAACTGAAACAAGTCCTATGCAGCGTCGCAACGGACGCGGAAAATTGGAGGAGTGTGTTGGCAACGGAACGAAAGGTGGCAACGGTGGAGCTGACCAAAGCGAGTTAGTTACACGACCGTTGGATGACATGCCAGGCTTCAATTTTTTGGTCGGACAAACGGACAAATGGGTAAACATGGGGGCTCCCACCCCCTTGAAGAGGGGGCTCCGCCAAAAACATCAACAGGAAATAGTTAAGTTAAGATTTACATGAAGTCCTCATACCTTCTGGTTCGGGAGGCGTGTTCGCAGCGCTGTTAGGTCCAGAGCGTCTGCCACTAAATTTAAATTTAAATTCAAATTAATTCCTCATACATTGTGGTTTAGGAGGCGTGTTCGCAGCGCTGTTAGGTCCAGAGCGTCTGCCACTAAATTTAAATTTAAATTCAAATTAATTCCTCATACATTGTGGTTTAGGAGGCGTGTTCGCAGCGCTGTTAGGTCCAGAGTGTCTGCCACTCAAATTCAATTCAAATTCAAATTTAAATAAATTCCATATCCCTTGTGGTTTAGGAGGCATATTCGCAGCGCTGTTAGGTCCAGAGCGTCTGCCACTCAAATTCAAATTGAGTCCTCATACCTTGGGTTAAGGAAGCGTGTTTGCAGCGCTGATAGGTCCAGAGCGTCTGCCACTCAATTCAAATTACATTTAAATTAATTCCTCATACCTTGTGGTTTAGGAGGCGTGTTCGCGGCGCTGTTTGGTCCAGAACGTTTGCCACTAAATTAAATTCAAATTCAAATTTCCTCAATACCTTGTGGTTTGGGAGGTGTGTTCGCAGCGCTGTTTGGTCCAGAGCGTCTGCCACTCCCGCCAGGAGTCCCATACTGGCCAATGTGCCCCCATACCCCACCAGAGCTTGGGGGGGTTCCTGCCGCACTGCCACCCCCTGACATGCCGCCGGCAGTATCCACGCTTTGTCTGCGACTTCCTGATCTGCGCCGGTTTTTCTTTTTTGGCTTGTTGGCAGCTGTGAGTGGGGGGTGGGTAGGGAGTTAATGTGCGTGTGTGTGTGTGTGTGTGTTTATGTTTGTGAGGTTGTATGCGTGTGTTGTTAGGCTTGTCGGCAGCTGCGAGTGGGTGGCGGGTAGAGATTTAATGTGCGTGTGTGTTTATGCTATGGGTCCATGACTTCAAAACGTTTCATACAAATGACAGTGTGTGGATGTACGCGTGTCCCTGTTTGTATGTGAGGTGTGTGAGGAGTGTGCGTTTATGTTAGTGTGGTTGTATGCGTGTCCTTACTTGTATGTGAGGTGTGTGTGTTTGCATATGAGGTGTGAGTGTACTTGGGGGTATGTGAGGCGTGTGTTTATGTGTATGTGTATGTGTGTGTTTGTATGCGTGGGTTTGCTGGTGTGAATGTGTGAGTGTGTTTGTATGTGTTTATATGTGTCTATGTATGTGTTTTTGTGTGTGTGTTTGCATATGAGGTGTGCACTTACATGTTTGTATGTGAGGTGTGCATTTGTATGTGTAAGTGTGTGTGTTTGTATGTGTATGTGTGTGTTTGTATGTGTAAGTGTGTGTTTGTATGTGTATGTGTATGTGTGTGTTTGTATGTGTATGTGTGTGTTTGTATGTGTGTGTTTGTTTGTATGTGTATGTGTACGTGTGTGTTTGTATGTGTATGTGTGTGTTTGTATGTGTATGTGTATGTGTGTGTTTGTATGTGTATGTGTGTGTTTGTATGTGTATGTTAAGTGTGTGTTTGTATGTATGAGGTGTGTGTGTTTGTATGTGTATGTGTGAGTTTGTATGTGTATGTGTATGTGTGTGTTCGTATGTGTGTGTTTATATGTGTATGTGTGTGTTTGCATGTGTATGTGTGTGTTTGTATGTGTATGTGTATGTGTGTGTTTGTATGTGTGAGGTGTGTGTGTGTTTGTATGTGTATGTGTATGTGTGTGTTCGTATGTGTATGTGTGTGTTTGTATGTGTGTTTTTGTATGTGTATGTGTGTGCTTGTATGTGTACGTGTGTGTTTGTATGTGTATGTGTGTGTTTGTACGTGTATGTGTATGTGTGTGTTTGCATGTGTGTATTTGTATGTGTATGTGTGTGCTTGTATGTGTATGTGTGTGTTTGTATGTGTATGTGTGTGTTTGTGTGTGCATGTGTGTGTTTGTATGTGTGTGTGTTTGTGTTTATATGTGTGTGTTCGTATGTGTGTGTTTGTCTGTGTATGTGTGTGTTTGTATGTGTATGTGTGTGTTTGTATGTGTATGTGTGTGTTTGTATGTTTATGTGTGTTTTTATGTGTATGTGTGTGTTTGTGTGTGCATGTGTGTGTTTGTATGTGTGTGTTTGTGTTTATATGTGTGTGTTTGTATGTGTGTATGTGTTTATGTGTGTATGTGTGTGTTTTATTTTCTTGTTTGTATGTTTGTCAGTGTGTGGATGTTTACATGTGCGGGGTTTCCCTCCCCCACACCCACCCACACCCGCATGTGTGTCCTGACATTCATCTACCAGCCCCACTCAAAACACACACCCATGCTTGTGCTCACCTTCCTCTGTAGCTACTCCTGAACTAGCAGCTCCCCTCTTGCGCTCCTCTTCACACGTGTTCACTACAACCTCCTCCTCACTGCTGATACCTGATGTGACGCCGTCCCTACCACCCCCACGCACCCAAACACCCACCCATACATGTGTGTGCTCACCTTCCTTTGTAGCAGCTCCCCCCTTGCGCTCCTCTTCACACGTGTTCGCTACAACCTCCTCCTCACTGCTGATACCTGATATACTGCTGTCCCTGCCACCCAAACACCCACCCACCCAAACACCCACCAACCCATGCTTGCGCCCACCTTCTCTGCAGCCGCTCCTGAACCAGCAGCAACTTCCTTGCGCTCAACCTCCCAGGCATCAACAGCATCAACCACCAGCACCACACCCACGCCCCCATATTTGTGGTGTGACCCTCCTCTGTCACCTTCGAACACCCACCCACACATGCCTCTCTCTCACACACACACACACACTCTCACCTTCCTCTGTAGCCGCTCCTGAACTAGCAGCTGCCCCCTTCCACCCACTTTCCTGGGCAATAACAGCAGCACCACCATTACCCCCCTCCCCCCCCCCCCCACACAACACACACACAGTCACACACACTCTCGCACACACACACTCTCACCTTCCTCTGTAGCCGCTCCTGAACTAGCAGCTGCCCCCTTCCACCCACCTTCCTCAGCAATTAATAGCAGCAGCACCAGTACCCCCCCCCCCCCCCCCCCCCCCCCCCCCCCCCCCCCCCTCTCTCCCCCCCCCCCCCCCCCCCCCACACACACACACAGTCACACACTCTCTCACACACATGCACACTCACCTACCTCTGTAGTCGCTCCTGAACTAGCAGCTGCCCCCTTCCACCCACTTTCCTGGGCAACAACAGCAGCACCACCATTACCCCCCCACCCCCCACCCACACACATACACAGTCACACACACTCTCACACACACACTCACCTTCCTCTGTAGCCGCTCCTGAAGAAGCAGCAGCCCCCTTGCGCTCCTCTTCAGACGTGTTCACTAGAATCTCATCCTCGCTGCTGATACCAGATGTACCGCCGTCCGATGGAAGGTAGGCTGTATATAGGCAGTACAAGGGTACAGGGTTTAGGGTACGGGCAGTACATCAGACAGCACGTAAGGTTTAGGGTTCATGGTCTGTAGATGAGGGAGTAAGGCGGTAGAGGGAGCGCATTGAGGAAGTGCACTATCTTCGATGGATGCAAATGCCAAACAAATAAATTGTATAAAAAATACGAGAAGAATGGCCAAGGGGCCTCTAAAACGTTGCTCATGTATGCATGGCAGAATAGTGGCCTGAAGGCGCTCTCAGCTGCCAAAGTTGCTCCCAAACTTTGCCTAAATCCGCCCCAACGTCACTATCATGGGCATCACTTTGTCAAACACTCCCCCCCACCCACCTATCCCTCCAACCCACCAATTCCACCCGCTCCTCACCACCATTACCGACTGTCACCCCCTCCCGACCACCCGCACAAAACATGGACATACTCACCACTTTCAGCTGCCAAACGCTGTTTCAATTTTTTGCCTAAATCCGCCCCAACCTCACTACCCAGCATGCCAGTGGGCTTGTCTTGGACCAACACTGGCCTAAATATAACAATGCAATGTCATGTCACTCACTGCTCTCAGCCGTCAAACGCTGTTTCAAAATCTCGCCTAAATCCTCCCCAACCTCGCTATCATGGGCATCAGATTGTCAAACACGCGCCCCCCCCCTTCCCCCCCCCACTGGCTTAAGTATGACAAAGTAATGTAATATAATGTAATGTGATGTAACTCACCACTCTCAGCTGCCAAACGCTGTTTCAGAATCTCGCCTAAATCCGCCCCAACCTCACTATCCAGCATGCTAGTGCGGCGGCCCTTAGGCAAGGGCGGCTTTGAACTTGACAGTTAGCACGCTAGTGGGGACAGGGGAGGCGGCAACGGCGGCGGCAATGGGGGTGCGCTGAGCGGTGCTTCCCTGCGTGGGCAGGTATGAGCAGGAAGATAAGCGTCTGTAAAAAATAAAAATAAGGTAAATAAATAAAAGGCCCTAGTGCGGCGGCCCTGAAGCAAAGGGCAGCTTTTTGTCAGTTAGCACGCTAGTGGGGGTTGCCATGGGAGGGAGTGTTTAGCTGTATAAGACTTTATTAAAAGATCAATCTAGCTCTATGAGCAATAAAGAATATATTTGAAATAGGCCCAATACCTACCACCCCCATAAGAGGGTGTGAATTGAAACGTTTAAGGGAAAATCATTTTTTTCCTGGGGGCAGGATCTTTCCCCCCAAAATAAGGATAGGGGAGGGGCAATCAGCGGCGGCAATGGAAGTGCGCTGAGCGGTGAATCCCTGCACGGGGGGCAGGTATGAGCAGGAAGGTAAGCGTTATAATACATAAATAAATTGGTCAATAAAAGGCGGTGGCCCTTGGGCAAGCATCTCTCCTGTGTATGGAGGTTAGAGCAGAAATATGAGCGTTTTTATAAATAAATAAATACACACCATAAATAAATACCATCTTATACATAAATAAAATAAATAAATAGCGGCAGCGGCCCTTGGTCAAGGGTTTCTCCTGCCTGGGGAGGTATGAGCACAACTTTGTTTTTTATAAATAAATAAATAAATAAATAAAATAAAATAATATAAATAAATAAATACACACATAAATAAATAAATACATAATCCAACACATAAATAAATAAAAGGCGGCGGCTCTTGGTCAAGGCTTTCTCCTGCCTAGGGAGGTATGAGCACAAATATGTTTTTTATAAAATAAATAAATAAATAAATAAATAAATAAAAGGACCTGGTCCCTGGCCAAACACATCTCTGTCCCGCGAGGGAAGGTATGAGCACGCCAACGAGCGGGATCGTAGGCGCACGCCACATGCGCATGAACCTGGGACATGGGCCTGTCACCTCAGGTTGATAAGGGCGGTCAGATTTATTTTTACATCTGCTTATACATTGCTGAATGCCGTCCCGACTGGTACAAAATCCTTGCAAGCTGAAAGGATTTTATACAAGTTGGGACGGCATTCAGCGATGAAATTTTGCTTATACATTACTGAAAATGCTGCGTGCCGCACCACCTTTGTACAAATCGTTGCAAGCAGAATGGGTTGTGTACAAGATGGGACGGTATTCAGCAATTGACTTCTGCTTATACATTGCTGAGTACTGCCCAACTTGTACAAAACCCTTGCAACCAGAAAGGGTTTTGTACAAGATGGGACAGTACTCAGCAATGACCTTCTGCTTATACATAGCTGAATGCCACCCAACTTGTACAAAACCCTTGCAACCAGAAAGGTTTACTATACAAGTTAGGCATCAGTCAGCAAAGACCCTCTGCTTCATCATTGCTGAATTGCTGAATGCCGTCCCGACTGGTACAAAATCCTTGCAAGCAGAAAGGATTTTATACAAGTTGGGACGGCAGTCGTCAAAGACCTTCTGCTTATACACTGCTCAATGCCGCCCCGTCTGGTACAAAATCCTTGCAAGCAGAAAGGGTGCAACACAAGTTGGGAGGACACTCAGCTATGAACTTCTGCTTTCTCATAGCTGAATGCCATCCCAACTTGTAACAAACCCTTGCAGGCATACAGGATTTAAATACAAGTTTAGACGGTACTCAGCAGACAATGCTGGCTTCATCAATGCTGCATTGCTGAGTGCTGTCCCGACTGGTACAAAATCCTTGCAAGTTGAAAGTTTTTTAGACAAGTTGGATCGGCAGTCAGCAATTAATTTCTTCTTATACACTGCTGCATGCATTCCCGACTTGTAACAAATCCTTGCAAGCAGAAAGGATTTTGTACAAGTTGGGACGTTACTCAGCAATGAAATTCTGCTTTCTCATAGCTGAAAGCCATCCCAACTTGTAACAAACCCTTGCAGGCAGAAAGGATTGAAAACAAGTAAGACGATACTCAACCATGAAATTCTGCTTTCTCATAGCTGAATGCCATCCCAACTTGTAACAAACCCTTGCAGGCAGAAAGGATTGAAAACAAGTAAGACGATACTCAACCATGAAATTCTGCTTTCTCATTGCTGAATGCCATCCCAACTTGTAACAAACCCTTGCAGGCAGAAAGGATTGAAAACAAGTAAGACGATACTCAACCATGAAATTCTGCTTTCTCATTGCTGAATGCCATCCCAACTTGTAACAAACCCTTGCAGGCAGAAAGGATTGAAAACAAGTAAGACGATACTTAACAATGAAATTCTGCTTTCTCATTGCTGAAATGCTGAATGCCGCCAAACTTGTACACAATTCTAGCAATCAGGAAGGATTTTATACAGGTTGGGTCGGCACTCAGCAATGAAACAGGTTGGGACGGCTCTCCATCAGATGTGGGGACTCCAAGCAAGCACCTATCGTGTTCAAGGTGGTGTGTGTGTGTGGGGGGGGGGGGGGGGGGGCACCCCCATCGGATGTGGGGACTCCAAGCAAGCACCTATCGTGTTCAAGGTGGTGTGTGTGTGTGTGTGTGGTGTGTGTGTGTGTGTGTGTGTGTGGTGTGTGGTGTGGGGGGGGTCACCTCCATCGGATGTGGGGACTCCTCTAAGCAAGCACCTATCGTGTTCAAGGTGGGAGGCACTCAGCAATTATACATGTTGGGACGGCACTCAGCAATGACCTTCTCCTTTTTCATTGATGAATGCCGTCCCAACTTGTCATCCATTCAGCATGTAACAGCAAATTCATTGCTGAGTTCCTCCCACCTTAGTAGTGCGGTTCAGAGACAAAATCGACTTTCTCCGATTGGACCCAAATTAACTAGGAATGATGGTTCAGACAAAATAAAATTTTGGAACATGTTGTCGAAACAATTTTTTGATTTTGGACCCACATTTACTTGTTGCAGTGATTTTTTCGCCAAAAATGCTTTTACATTCGTTGCTGACTCTCACAAAAGTTCTGGAGGGCCCTTAATTATGAAAGTATTGATGGGAACATTACAAAAAAGTTTCAAAAAAAAAGAAAAAAGTGGAGTGATATGGCCAGAAATAGGCTGCATGCAGTTTTTGCACCAAACCAACCCACTTAGGAGGCCGATAAAATTTGTGCCGCCCAATGTTTTTCACCCATCGCCTTGGCCACATAGTCCAGGACCCCCATAGAGCCATCGGACAACTCCTACGCCCATTCTGGCAACTTTGGGAGGAACCAAGGCTATTCACCTCCAATTATAGGGTCAAACACACATAGTAAGGGCCTACTCAGCCAAGAATCCAAGCCCGTCGGGCGCCTGGCGCCGAGCGCCAGGCGCTTAACTTCCGCCGATTAGTGGAGGAGTGCCATAAAGTAGTGCTAGCAAAGTACAACTATTGTCACCGTCTTCAAGCTTTTGGTTGAATGCTGTTGGACATACATACATGGGACCCTAATGCATCGTCTCCAATAATGGCGCTCCGAGCATTGTAGTGGCATGACCACAAGGTCCTAGCGCCCGACCCTCTCCCGACCGTACGGCCAAAATTATAATTACAGCAGAATAAAGCCTGCTCTAGAGGGCTAAACCATCTCGCGGACGGGAACCTTATTTAAGTACTAAGTTGTTGCTCCGCTCCTCGGGGGCCTCCTCGCTGCAGCCCGGAGGTGGTACGGAGTTCAGTCCCAATTAGGCGGAAGGGAGAGAAAGAGATGCTTCGCTGACTCCTGCGGTCTCACCAACTAGATAATAGCGACTGTAATCGCTCTGCAACAAAGAAGCTGGGGAAATCTTCGCGCACGCGATTTTCCCGAAGATTTTCACTTCCTCGGTTGCCTCAAATACGAGGCATGACAGGACCCAACCGACCCAACCGAAACCAACCTTGGGAGCCACACATCTCCTTGAAAACTGCGCTGCTCGAGAAATTAGACAGATGCATGCGTTCGCATTTGCACGCGCTTTCATCAGCATCCAATTCGACTTTTTTCGTGAAGGTCGACTTGTCTCTGAACCGCACTACCTTGTACAAAACCCTTGCAAATAGATAGGATTGTATAAAACTTTATTTATTTTATACGGTACTACTATTTTAAACTATTTTTATTTATTTTATACGGTACTACTGTTTTAAACTATTTTATTTTATACAGTACTCAGCAATGACCTTCTTATTAAACATTGCTAAATGCCGTCCCAACTTTATTTCACCCTTGCAAGCAGAAAGGATTTTATCCAAGTTGGATCGGACCTCAGCAATGAAATTATGTTTATATTTTTTTCTGAATGCCGTCCAGACTTGTAATGCTCCTTGGTGATCTTGGCATCCTCCTCGCTCTTCTTACTCTTAATAGGTGTGTATACATATATATATATGCTACAATATATGGATATTTATATATACAATGTTACAACATATGGATATTTATGTACAATTTCAATATGCATACCGGGTCGCATGCAATTTTGGCAGCCTCCTCGCTCTTCTTACTCTTCACTTGTCAGCATAAATATATACAAACGATGTTATAATATATGGATATTTATATGCAATGTTACAATATAGACATGTCTATATACAGTGTTACAATGCATACCGGCTCGTTGGTGATTATGCTCTTCACAGGAGTTAGTATATCCAGCTTGACTTCCATTGCGAAGGACAGCTGCTGTGACAGCGCTGATGTCCGTGTCTTCAGAACGCGGCTGACTGCAGGCCCCCCTTTGTCCACGCCCTCCTGGCTTGGCTTGGGTGACAGGTCTGAGCACCCCCCAAACGGAGAAACGTGCTCGTGCTCGTACTCCACCCCAACAACGCCAACAGGATCACAACTACCAAAAACACCGCCTCCTTGAAGGGCACCGCCAGCAGCAGCAGCAGCAATGCTACCACCACCACCACCACCACCACGATGAGTTCCAACGTCACTATCATCACTAGATCCTCCAATCAGGAGGTGAGCGTCCGCTTGGAACATCTGCCCTTCCCCCGATCCATTTACAGGAGACACTTCAGGGGTCACTGCAGGAGATGGAGACCTGGGGGTTAGCGCGGCACAGACAGCAACTCTCGCAGCTTCTGCTGGGTCTACCCGAGTAGGCATGGGGCTCATAGGCACTGACTTCCGTGGAACCAGGGCAGCACTCACTGCGCTCTCCGCCTCTTTGGCGATGGTGTTGGTGCTAGTGGTGGTGGTGGTGGTGCTGCTGGCTGCCTCGTTGGCTGTGGGCGGCGGGCTGGGCAGTGGTGGTGCTGGCTGCCTCGTTGGCTGTGGCAGCGGCGGTGGTGGTGGGGCTAGCTACCTCGTTGGCTGTGGCGGCAGTGGCAGTGGTGGTGCTAGCTACCTCATAGGCTGTGGCAGCGGCGGTGGTGGCGCTAGCTACCTCGTTGGCTGTGGTAGCGGCGGCGGCGGTGGTGGTGCTAGCTACGTCGTTGGATATGGCAGCGGCGGCGGCGCTAGCTACCTCGTTGGCTGTGGCTGTGGCGGGGGCAGTGGCGGCAGCGGTGGTGGTGCTAGCTACGTCGTTGGCTGAGGCCTTGGAGACAAACATGAGAGGAGAGGTGAAGCCAGGGGGTAGAGGCATGAGGCGAGAGGAGGGGGAGGCTGGGGAGGCATACTCCTGGGTGTTGAAGGCTGAGAGACGACGGTCGATCTGTTGGTGTGGGTGGGGTAGGGGAAGATGGTGTTTAAGATTTAGGTTTGGAATAAGGTGTATGGTATAGGTATAGATTGGGGTTTTCGTGAATACCCCTTATTTCACTAACTGCCATTATTTCCGCATTATCTATGTTTATGTTTGTGTATGTGTAACAAACTGTATCCTATGCAAAGTCTATGTATATGTGTAGGTTACAGTTTGCACTTACCACTGCTCTTGCAGGCATGCCGTCATTCTCCGAAGCAGTGCGTCGTGCTCCAGGTGGTAGATAGCACAATGTATACGTATATGTGTGTGTATATGCGTGCGTACATTTACATGTATATGTGTTATGGATATATGTATATGTATATGATATGATGTATTGTATATGTATATGTATTGTATATGTATATGATATGTATATGTATATGCCCCCCCCCACAATGTACATGTACATGCATATGTATAACGTCTGTGTATAATGTTTAAGTATGTATAAATGTTTATGGCATATGTATACGTATGTGTATATGTATACGTATGGTGTATATGTATAGTATACATTGTGTACTTGTACGTGTATGTGTATGTGTATATTTCTATGTATATGTGTATGCGTATGTGTATGTATATGTATAGGTTAAGGTTTGCACTTATCACTACTCTTGCAAGCCTGCTGTCAACCTGCGAAGTAGTGCGTCGTGCTCCAGGAGGCAGATAACACCATCTTTAAGTATAAATGTATGTGTATTGTAAATGAGTTATGTACAGTTTGCACTTAGCGCTGCTCTTGCAGGCCTGCCGTCAACCTGGGAAGCAGTGCGTCGTGCTCCAGGAGGCAGATAACACCGTCTATAAGTATATATGTATGTGTGTATATGTACATTTGCATGTTTACGTGTATGTATATATGTATGTACAGGTTTGCACTTACCGCTTCTCTTGCAGGCCTGCCGTCAACCTGGGAAGCAGTGCGTCGTGCTCCAGGAGGCAGATAACGTCCAGAGCCTGCCGAGTCCACTGAATTATGCGTGCTCAGATCTTCATCAGGCTGTGTAGTGGCAGAGGTAGGCCCCAACAAATGATTAAACAGTTTAGGGTTTAGGGTTTAGGGTTCAGGCTGTGTAGTGGCAGAGGTAGGCCCAAATATATCAATTAACAGTTCAGGGTTTGAATTTAGGGTTTAGGGTTTAAGGCTGTGTAGTGGCAGAGGTAGTCCCAAATAAATAAATAAACAGTTTAGGGTTTAGGGTTTAGGCTGTGTTGTGGCAGAGGTGGTCCCAAAATAAATAAAATAACACAGTTAAGGGTTTGAATTTAGGGTTTAGGGTTTAGGCTGTGTAGAGGCAGAGGTAGTCCCAAATAAATAAATAAACAGTATGCTCACTGTTTCTGCTCTTCACAGGTGAGGTTGGTTTGGGTTGGTTGAGGTTGGTTTGAGGTTTGGTCCAGGTTGGTCGAGGTTGGTTTGAGGTTGGTCGAGGTTGGTTGAGGTTGGTCGAGGTTGGTTGAGGTTGGTCGAGGTTGATTTGGGGGGGGTAAGGTTTGATTTGGTTTGGATGACTTTGGTTCAGGGGAGGGAGGGATAAGATCAGCATATCATTTGGCTTTGTCTGTTTTGCTTTCTTCTAGTGAGCACAGTGATACATGTTTTTTATGCAGGCATGTGTGTACGCAGTACACTACAAGATGAGTGGTACCGTATGTATGTACGCAGTACACTACAAGATGAGTGGTACCGTATGTATGTACGCAGTACACTACAAGATGAGTGGTACCGTATGTATGTACGCAGTACACTACAAGATGAGTGGTACCGTATGTATGTACGCAGTACACTACAAGATGAGTGGTACCATATGTATGTACGCAGTACACTACAAGATGAGTGGTACCGTATGTATGTACACAGTACGTTCCAAGATAAGTGGTACTGTATGTATGTATGCAGTGCACTACTACATCATCAGTGGTATGTATGTGTGCAGCACGCTACACGAAGTAGGTTACCATATGCTAAACGCAGTACACTACTACATCATGTGCCATAATGTATGTACGCAGTACGCTACAAGATAGTGGTACCATATGCATATACGCAGTCTCTACTACATCAGAGGTATGTACGCAGTACGCTACAAGCACTATAGTACTGCACATACCGCAAAACTGGAGGCACCGCCATAGGAGTTCACCTACACCACAGCACACAACACCACGCATCACATCACCACGCCACATCACACCACAACAAAGCACGCTACATCGCACCATACATCACCACGCCACATCAGTACCTGCATAGGGCAGTCACCTCCTGTTTACACAGCTCACTACAATAACTATAGTTATATACACGCACCGTAAAACTGGAGGGCATCGCCATACCCACCCCCACCACACCACCAAGGATGAGGTTACCACACCTACACCTACACCACAGAATATCACAAGCACCACATCGCCTCATCACCATCATCACACCACAGCACGCCACATCGCCCACCTACACATCAACAACACACACATCGTAAAACTCACCTGCATAGGGTGGGCACCTCCCTGGTTACACAGGACACTACATAACAGCAATATTGCACGCATCGTAAAACTGGAGCACCGCTATAGGACGAGCTCACACCACACCTTGTGATAACACCACACCACAGACACCACCACATCACTACACACATACATCACCACACCACACCCACAGCACACTGATGGATCACATAACATTACACCACACCTTACATCACCACACCACACATCACTACCTGCTAAAGCGGTCGACTCCTAGTTACACAGGACACTACAATAACAGCAATATTGCACGCATCGTAAAACTGGAGGCAACGCTATAGGACGAGCTCACACCACATGCCTACACCACACCACACATTCACTACGCCACACCATACATCACCGACACCACACATACACCTATCATCACCACAGCTGGAAGCCACAGCACGCCACAAAACATCACACCACACATCACTACCCCACACCTTACATCACCACACCACAATACGCCACACCACACATCACCACGCCACATCACTACCTGCTAAAGCGGTCGACTCCTAGTTACACAGGACACTACAATAACAGCAATATTGCACGCATCGTAAAACTGGAGGCAACGCTATAGGACGAGCTCACACACACCTACACCACACCACACATCACTACGCCACACCATACATCACACACCACACATACACACATACATTCACCACAGAGCACAGCACGCCACAAAACATCACACCACACATCACTACCCCACACCTTACATCACCACACCACAATACGCCACACCACACATCACCACGCCACATCACTACCTGCTAAAGCGGTCGACTCCTGGTTACACGGACAGCAACAGTAAACTATAGTATTGCACACACCGTAAAACTAGAGGCACCGCTTTAGGAAAGTTCAAGTACCCTACACATAGCACACGCACACCACATATCACATCACCACGCCACATCACAACATCACGACACCACAGCTTTGCCGCCACATAACATCACACCACACCACATCAAACCACAAATCACAACTACCAGCTAAAGGCGCTCGACTCCTGGTTACACAGAACACTACAAGAACAGCAGTTTTGCACACACCGTAAAACTGGAGGCACCGCCATAGGAAGCGTTCACGTACACCTACACCACAGCAACGCACACACCACACATCAATACTCGCCACTCTACATCACCACACCACAGCACGCCACATAACACCACACCCACACATCACATAACACGCCACATCACTACCAGCACAGGGTGGTCACCTCCTGGTTACACAGCACACTACAAGAACAGCAGTATTGCACGCACCGCACAAATAGAGGCACCGCCATAGGATAAGTTCGCGTACACCTACACCACAGCACGCCACATAACTCCACATATCACCACTACCTACATAGGGTGGTCACCTCCTGGTTACATAGTATGCTATAAGAACAGCAGTATTTCACGCACCGTCATACTGGAGGCCCTGCCATGGGAGAAGTGGCTATGCAGTGAGTCAGCATGATCTTTAATTGGAGTGTAGACAGCACTCGATCTTTGAGCATGAGAGGTAGAGGGCTGGGGGGGGAGGGTGAGGGTGAGGTAGTGTGCATGGTGGTAGTGGTGTAGTGGTGGTGTGGCATAGGAGGAATGGCTGTGTAGTGATTCAGAATGATCTTTGATCAGAGTGGAGACAGCACGTGATCTTTGGGCTTGAGAGGTTGAGGCATTGGCTGGGGGGAAGGGGGGGGGGGGGGGGGGGGGGGGGGGGGGGGGGAGGGTGAGGTAGTGTCCGTGGTAGTAGAGGGCGTGGTGTGGTGGTGGTGGTAGTAGTGGTGGTGGTGGTGTAGTGGTGGTGTGCCATAGGAGTGACTGTATAGTGAGTCAGAACGATCTTTGGAGCGGAGTGTAGAAAGCACTCAATCTCCGAGCTCGAGAGGCTGATGCGTTGGCTAGGAGGGGGGGGGGGGGGGGGGCTAGTGTGCATGTGGGTAGTAGAGGTCGTGGTGTGTGTGGTGGTGGTGGTCGGCGTGCCTTGGAAGGACTGGCTGTGCAGTGAAGTCAGAATGATCTTTAACCGGAGTGTATGACAGCACTTGATTCTGCGGCGAGCTAAGAGGCTAATGCGTGGCTGGCGGGTGGTGGGTGGGTGGGTGGGGTGGTAGAGGTGAGGCTGGTTTTCGTGGTAGTAGTAGTGGTGGTTGGTGGTGTGTGCCATAGGAGGAGTGGCTCAGCAGTGGTCACTGATCTCTGATTGGAGTGTAGACAGCACTCGATATGCGGGCTCGGGAGGCTGATTTATTGGGTGGGTGGTAGAGGGTGAGGCTAGTGAGGTGTGGTGTGGGTGGTGGTGTGCCATAGGAGGAGAGGCTGATGCACGGCTGGGGGGGGGGCGGAGAGGGGGAGGATAGTGTGGTGTGGTTGTATAGGTATGGTGGTGGTGGTGGTGGTGGTGGTGGTGGTGTGGTGTGGTGTTGGTGTGCCATAGGAAGCAGTGGCCTACAACCTTCAGAGGCTGATGAATTGCCTTGGGGGGGCAGGGGGGGGGGGGGGGGGGGGGGGGGGGGGGGGGGGGGGGGGGTAGAGGGGGGGCTAGAATGCGCGGGTAGTGGTGGGTGGTGGTGTGTGGTGTGTTTGACTGACGCACAAACCCAACAACCCAACTTACAAAGGTCTTGCATGCTACGCCTCAAGGAGGGGTGTAGTGGTGGTGATGTGTGTGTGTGTGTGTGTGTCTGTGTTTGTTTGTTTGTTTACTTACGCACGACCCATCCAACACCAACTTACAAAGGTCTTGCATGGTGCGCCTCAAGGAGGGGTGTAGTGGTGGTGGTGGTGGTGGTATGTGCGTGTGTGTGTGTGTTTACTTACGCACAACCCCAATTAACACTACACCAACTTACAAAGGTCTTGCGTGCTGGTAGTTGTGAAGGAGGTGGTAGTAATAGTGGTGTAGTGGTGGTGTAGTTGTGGTGGTGGTGGTGGTGGTGGTAGTGGTGGTGTAGTTGTGGTGGTGGTGGTGGTGGTGGTGTAGTTGGTGGTGGTGGTGGTGGTGGTAATGCGTGGTGTAGGTTGGTGTGTAGTTGGTGTGGTGGTGGTGTGTGGTGTAGTTGTGGTGGTGGTGTCCGTGGTGGTTAGTAATGGTGGTGTAGTGCGTGGTGGTGTAGTGTGAGTGGTGGTGTGTGGTGGTGGTGGTGTGTGGTAGTGATAGTGGTGGTTAGTTGTGTTTAATGGTGGTGTAGTATGGTGTAGTTGTGGTGGTGGTAGTTGTGGTGGTGGTGGTGGTGGTGGTGGTAGTAATGGTGGTGTAGTGGTGGTGTAGTTGTGGTGGTGGTGGTGGTGGTGGTGCGTGGTTGGTGGTAGTGGTAGTGGTGTGTAGTGGTGGTGTAGTTGTGGTGGTGGGTGGTGGTGGGTAGTAATTGGTGGTGTAGTGGTGGTGTAGTTGTGGTGGTGGTGGTGGGTGGGTGTAGTGGAGTGGTGTGTGTGGTGGTGTAGTTGTGGTGGCGGTGGTGGTAGTGGTGTAGTAATGGTGGTGTAGTGGTAATGTCAGTTGTGGTGGTGGTGTGGTGGTGGTGTGGTATGGTGGTGTAAGTGGTGGTTAGTTGTGGTGGTGGTGGGTGGTGGTAGTGGTAGTGGTGGTGAGTTGTGGTGGTGGTGGTGGTAGTGGTAGTGGTGGTGTAGTGGTGGTGTAGTTGTGTGGGTGTGGGGTGGTGGTAGTGGTAGTGGTGGTTGTAGTTTGTGGTGGTGGTGTGGTGGTGGGGTTAGTAATGGTGGGTAGTGGTGGTGTAGTTTGTGGTTGGGTGGTGGTGGTGGTGGTAGTGGTAGTGGTGTGTAGTGGTGGTGTAGTTGTGGTGGTGGTGGTGGTGGTGTGGTGGTAGTAAATTGTGGTGTAGTGGTGGTGTAGTTGTGTGGTGGTGGTTGGTGTGGGTATGTGGTAGTGGTGGTGTAGTGGTGGTGTAGTTGTGGTGGTGGTGGTGGTGGTAGTGGTAGTGGTGGTGTAGTGGTGGTGTAGTTGTGGTGGTGGTGTGGTGGTGGTAGTGGTAGTGGTGGTTGTAGTGGTGTGTAGTTGTGGTGTGGTGGTGGTGGTAGTAATGGTGGTGTAGTGGTGTTAGTTGTGGTGGTGGTGGTGGTGGTAGTGTGGTGTATGGTGGTGTAGTTGTGGTGGTGGTGTGGTAGTGGTGGTAGTAATGGTGGTGTGTAAGTGGTAATGTTAGTTGTGGTGGTGGTTGGTGTGGTGGTGGTGGTAGTGGTGGGTGTAGTGGTGGTGTGTTGTGGTGGTGGTGGTTGGTGGTGTGTGGTAGTGGTGGTGTAGTTGTTGGTGGTGGTGGTGGTAGTTGGTAGTGGTGGTGTGTGGTGGTGTAGTTGTGGTGGTGGTGTGTGGTGGTATGTCAGTGGGTGGTGTAGTTGTGGTGGTGGTGGTGGTGGTGGTGTACGTAGTGGTGTAAGTGGTGGTGTAGTGGTGGTGGTGGTGGTGGTGGTGTAGTGGTAGTGGTGGTGGTGGTGGTGTAGTTGTGGTGGTGGTGGTGGTGGTGGTGGTGTAGTAATGTGGTGTAGTGGTGGTGTAGTTGTGGTGTGGTGGTGGTGGTGGTAAGTGGTAGTGGGTGGTGTAGTGGTGGTGTAGTTGTGGTGGTGGTGGTGGTGGTGGTAGTGGTAGTGGTGGTGTAGTGGTGGTGTAGTTGTGGTGGTGGTGGTGGTGGTGGTAGTGGTAAGTGGTGGTGTAAGTGGTGGTGTAGTTGTGGTGGTGGTGGTGGTGGTGGTGTAGTAATGGTGGTGTAGTGGTGGTGTAGTTGTGGTGGTGGTGGTGGTGGTGGTAGTGGTAGTGGTGGTGTAGTGGTGGGTAGTTGTTGGTGGTGGTGGTGGTGGTAGTAATGGTGGTGTAGTGGTGGTGAAGTTGTGGTGGTGGTGGTGGTGGTGGTAAGTGGTAGTGGTGGTGTGTTTGTGGTGTGGTGGTGGTGGTGAGTGGTAGTGTGGTGTAGGGTTGGTGTAGTTGTGGTGGTGGTGGGGTGGTGGTAGTGGTGGTGTGTGGTGGTGTAGTTGTGGTGGTGGTGGTGGTGGTGGTATGGTAGTGGTGGTGTAGTGGGGGTGGTAGTTTGTGGTGGTGGTGGTGGGTGGTGGTTGTGGTGGTAGTAATGGTGGTAGTGGTGGTGTCAGTTGTGGTGTGGTAGTGGGTATGGTGGTGTAGTGGGTGGTGTTAGTTGTGGTGGGGTTGGTGGTTGGTGTAGTATGGTGGTGTAGTGGTGGTGTAGTGTGTGGTCGTGGTGGTCGTGGTAAGTGGTAGTGGTGGTGTAGTGGTGATGTAGTTGTGGTGGTGGTGGTGGTGTGGTAGTGGTAGTGGTGGTGTAGTGATGGTGAGTTGTGTGGTGGTGTGGTGGTTAGTGGTAGCTGTGGTGTAGTGGTGGTGTAGTTGTGGTGGTGGTGGTGGTGGTAGTAATGGGTGGGTATGTGGTGTGTAGTTGTGGTGGTGGTGGTGGTGGTGGTGGTGTAGTGGTGGTGTAGTGGTGTAGTTGTGGTGGTGGTGGTGGTGGTGGTAGTGGTAGTTGTGGTGTAGTGGTGGTGTCGTTCGTGGGGTGTGGTGGTGTGGTAGTGGTAGTGGTGGTGAAGTGGTGGTGTGTGTGGTGGTGGTGGTGGTGGTTGGTAGTGGTAGTGGTGGTGTAGTGGTGGTGTAGTTGTGGTGGTGGTGGTGGTGGTGGTGGTAGTAATGGTGGTGTAGTGGTGGTGTAGTTGTGGTGGTGGTGGTGGTGGTAGTGGTGGTGTAGTGTGGTGGTAGTGGTGGTGTAAGTTGTGGTGGGTGGTGGTGGTGGTGGTGGTGGTAGTAATGGTGGTGTAGTGGTGGTGTAGTTGTGGTGGTGGTGGTGGTGGTATGGAGTGGTGGTGTAGTGGTGGTGTAGTTGTGGTGGTGGTGGTTGGGTGGTGGTAGTGGTAGTGGTGGTGTAGTGGTGGTGTAGTTGTGGTGGTGGTGGTGGTGGTGGTGTGGTATGGTGGTGTAGTGGTGGTGTAGTTGTGGTGGTGGTGGTGGTGGGTGGTGTAGTAATGGTGGTGTAATGTGGTGATGTAGTTGTGGGGTGGTGGTGGTGGTGTAGTGGGTA